>VYZP01004006.1:0-23569 GCA_013400635.1 Hypocryptadius cinnamomeus | reverse complement strand
CTTGCCCCACCCCCATCCCTTCCCCACCACGTCCCCCACACCCAGCTTCCAATTTCCCCATCTCCAATCCGCAATGTGTTTACCATCCCAATTCCCATGTCCTCCCTCTCCCGGTCCCTGTGTTCCCGTCCTGTCACTAACAACCCCCCTACACAATTCCCAATTCCGGCCTCTGTGTTCCCCCCTCTGCCCCTCCCTATGTCCCTCTCCCCATCCTGTCTCCTACAGCCCCCCTATACCATTCCATCCTGTGTCCCGCTGTCCCAGTCCCCGCGTGCCCTGACATATCCCCAGTCCCGACCCCATATCTGACTTTGTGTCCCACCTGCAGGAACCCGGGGGCACAGTCCTGCCTCTCCCCAGTCACCACTGTGTCCAGCCTGTCCCCTTATCCCAGCTGAAGGGCGCCACTGCCACCATCCTGCTCTGAGGACAGGACTGGGAACTGTGGGAAATTCTCTCTGGCTGGCTGGGCTCCTCAGGAAACACGGCTGTCCCTGGGGATATCCCACCCCACTGCCAGTCAGCTGTGTTCTGCAGGGCAGGGACCATGGCGGGCAGGGACCATGGCAGGCAGGGACAACAGCAGGGAAAATGACAGGGACAGTGGCTGCTGTCCCAGGGCTTTCTGCATCCCAGGGGTCCAGGTGTCCCTGGCAAGCCTGGAGGACATTAGGCGCTGCCCAGGGTGGGTTAACCATGCTTCGGTGGGGACATTCCCTTGAGATCCCTGTCTGTGGACTCCATAGGCCACCCAGCACGTGAGCCACCCAGCTCTGCCGGAGTGACAGGATGATCTGCATGGCCTCCTCACTGCAGCATCATCCTCCCAGGAAGGGAGGACGAAGCCACCTGTGCTCCTCGGGGCTGGGCTGGGATATCCTGGTGCCCCTCCAGCAAAAAGAGGTGACATGCAGGCTGGCCATGGGGACACGCAGGTGCGGGAGAGTGGGGGCAAAGGCTGGAGATCATCAGCAGAACAATACCTGGGTCACCTCGACACCAAGTGATTTTGGGGGCCACTGAGCACACTGATGAGGGCAGAGCCCACAACCCCCTTGTGACACAGGTCCCCTGTCTCCCTCCTCAAGCTGAGGGGCTGGGCTGAAGGCTTTATTGAAAAATCCAAAACAAACAACATGGTCATTATCATACAATGAAAACCCAAATCAACTTGCCCTGCAGTGGGGGGGCACCCCTGCCGTCCCCATCACCAGCTGCCATCACTGGGGACACCACAGGGACCCTCTGCCCATGCCTGGCTGAGATACAAAAGGGACAAGGATTAGGCTGAGAGCAGTGCCGCTGCCCCCAAGCCCCCACTGCCACTGTGACCCCCCATGACGCTCCCGGGCCCCAAGGCCTGAGGTAGTCGGGCGTGCAGGCGAGACTCCCCCCAAAAATAGTGGGGAGGGTTTTGGGGCTCCCTGTGTCCTGCAGGAACGGGATGGTTGGTATTACATCCCACGGGAGACAGCACGGGTTGAGGATGGGGAAGCAGCAGGACCCCAGGTCCCTCCGGTGGGCTGGCACACAGAGCAGGTGGTCCAGCAGCAGGGCTGGCGGGGGACACGGGAACAGTGGGTCCCTGCATGCTGGATGGCTGCTCTGGAGGGGTGGCAGCTCTGAGGCCATGGTAGTGGCAGGTCCCACTGCTCCAGGTGCCAGCTGCATGCTGACGGGTGGGCGTTGCTGGGAAAGCACACAGTGACAGCCCAGCCTCTTTCCAAAGGGAGAAAGGCTAAATCCCGTCCTCAGCACCCTGAGTGGAGGAACGCTGGCCCCAGCAGGGGCACCAACAGGACCGTGGGGGATGGGGACATTGCTGCATGGTCTGATGTCACTGTCTCCACTGCAGCGAGATGAGCTGGGGGGCCCAGAGGTGGCTGATACCCCCTGCCCTCTGAGCCCCCTGCTCAAGGCACAAAGGTTCCCTGGCTGGTGCCAGCTCCATGGCTACTCCCGCCCACAGCCACACTGGCCCTGGCCCCCCTGCATCCAAGAGGGTGGCGATGACACCAGGGTGGCACCAAAGTGAGCAGAGACAGGGAGCTGCTTACTCTGGCTTTGGGGTGCTCTGGTTTTGGGGCACCCTGGCTTCCCCTCAAACCCTCTGTGCTGCTGCCCTAGAGTCACCCCCCATCCCCAGGAGCTGGTGGCTTTTGCAGTGCCACTGTGGTGGCCCAAACCTACACCCAGCACCTTGTGGAGGGTTTATTGCTGGCATGAACACAGTGAACTGTCAGGGCAGAGCAGCCCAGCTCAGGCGGGCTTGGGAGGCATTTTGGGAACCTGGAATGAGGGACAGGAGCTCATGACAGCATCCCTCCTGCTGCTGCCCCTTTCCTAGCTGTTCCTAGCACCTGGTGTCACCAGCCAGGGTATCCCATGGGAACACCACCTCTCAGCCTGCAGTGGCCAAAGGCACTCGGTGTCCCCGCTGAGGGGGAACACACTTAGCACCAAGCCCAGCAGCACCCCAAAGGCTGTCCCCCACCTGGTGGCACCCCCGGGACCTTCAGCTCATTCCCAGGATGGGGGGAGACATTCAGGTTGAGCCAGGGGCTGGATTAAGGCTGGAAAAGCAGCGAGAGGCAAGAGAAGCCCAACCGCTCTCGCTCAGCCAGAGAAGGCTCTAGGAGTTCCCAGAATCTGTGCAAAAACAAAACTAAAGGGTTAAAGACCCCCGTGTAGACACCTCCCCCCACCCCCAGCAGCTCTAATAAATACAGGTGCGGTTCGCGCCCTCGCCCCAGCCCTGGGGTCTTGCTGGCGGCTCAGCTCTGGTGCTAGAGGCGGCTCCTGGGGGGACACGGGGGATGTGTGCTTCAGGGGGGCTTCTGCACCACTTCCTTGGGGTTCTTCTCAACAGACTGCACCAAGTGGGGTCCCAGGGATGTCCCCCACAGGGTTCCAGGTGTCCCCTGTGGGCTGCTTCTACCACTGGTGCTAATCTGCAGCTATAAGTGGGAAGACAGGGTCAGGGGGTGTGTTGTCCACTGGCATCCCTCTGCCCCATCCCTCTGGGACCATGAGGTTGCTCTAACAGCACCTGAGCCCCCTGCCTGGGGATGATGTACATCTCACATGTTGGGTTTTTTCCTGTGGAGAGACTCCATAGGATTTGCCCATGTGTGCCAACTATCCCCAGGCTTGTGCCAGCTGCAGCAAAACCTTCTCACTGTCATGGATGGCAGGCAGGGCTTCTCCACCCTGCCCCACCTTTTCCGGGAGCAGCTGCCCAGCTGGAGCAGGGCTGGCACCACTCACCATCCTCCTCCCAGCCCTCCGCCACGCCAGCCAGCTCGTAGTGCTTCTTGCGCAGCTCCCCCAGCTTCTGCCGTTCCTTCTGCAGCTGGTTCTCCAGCTCCAGCACCCGCACCTGGGGACATGACCCAGGACATGCCCACCCTGGCACAGAGCTGGGCCAAGCACTCCCCTTTCACACCCGTTATGCCCCCAACATCAAGCCCAAAGACCACAGAGGTGCATCCCACAAGTGCTCCAATGACAAGTGGACCTCGGGAGGGGATGGAGCTCAAACGGGCACTGCTTGTGCAGACAGGTGAAGGCACAATGATCTGTGTGGGCACGCCAGGCAGGGGAATTCCCCAGAGCTGCCCCATCCCAGGCAGAGATGGGTGCTGTGGGTAGCACACAGGGGGCAGGGGTGGCCACAGGATGCTATGTCATGATGGGAACATCATGACATCGGGGAGGGATTGAGGACCAAGAGCATGTGACTCCTGGACAAACCCATCTGTTGCCTTCACACCTTGGGCTTTGCTTTTGCTTGTGCTACCTGGGGACAGCTGTGCATGGTGACCCCAAATTTGATGCCCCACCCCAGGCAGCCTAAGAGAGACTTGACCGGGTGTGTTTATCAAAACGTGGAAATCTCCTACCTGTGAGTCCATCTCCTGACGCTTGATCTGGGTGAGTGTCATGCTGGAGAAGTCCATGCTATCTGTGGAGAAAGACACCACCAGAACCCTCAAGCTCTGCTCCCCCAGTCAGACCCCCCAGCAGCTCCCATGCTGCTGGCAGGGTCTGGCACCATGGGATATGCAGGGAGGGAGTGAGGGGCATCCATGGGCAGAGACCACAGGGGCAGAGCCAACCAAGAGTGGTGAGTGCCAAGAGGAGAGGTTTTGGGGCAGGTTTGTGCTCCAAGCATTAGGACCAGAGAAAATGGCCTCAAGTTGTACCAAAGGAGGTTTAGCTTGGATAAAAAGGAAAACTTCTTCATGGAAAGGGTCGTTCAGCACTGGCAGAGGCTGCCCAGGGTATGGTGGAGTCACAATTCCTGGAGGGATTTAAAAACCATGTAGATGTGGCACTTGGGGATGTGGTTAGTGGTGGGGGAACCGTTAAACTCAACTGTCTTAGAGAGCTTCTCCAACCGTAATGATTACATGATTTTAAGATCCCTGCAGCCCAATACTTACCTTTCTCCTCCACTTGAGACTTCCCAGCCTTGGTGGAGGCCACCACGCTGGCCGTGGCCTGGTTGACGCCCCGGGAGGCTTGCTGGAGCTTGCACAGGTTGGCGCTGTCTTTGTCTGCCTTCACCTGACAGGACAGTGAGGAGGGGGTCACACCCCGCCAGGCGAGCAGAAGACCAGCCCCAGGATTTGGGGTGACCACATGGTGCCCCAGCATCTCCCTGAACCATAGGAAGGGTAGCAGCCTTGCTCCCACCTTGGAGGCTGCTACCAGCTGAGCAGTGCTGGCTGCGATCTCCCGGGAACAGACCATCAGCTCCTCGAATGTCCCCTTGCCTTGCACTACCAGGTCAGCAGCATCACTGTGGGACAGCAGAGAGGAGCTGGAGCATCATCCTGCCACCCGTGTCCCCTCCCTGCGATGATGGCAGGACTCTGCCATCCTCTCCTTGCTCTGGTGACAGTGGCACTTACACCATGACAGTGGCACCCCAGCCCACTGCCTTGGAGGCAGAGATGAGACCCTCGGTCCAGCGTGAATTCTTGGCATAGAACTCCTTGGGGGATGCTGCACCCTGCCGTTGGTAAAGGCACAATTAGTTACTGAGCACCCCCAAACCCCTGCTCTGGGGGGGAAAGGAGGAGGTCAGAGTGTCATTCAGGATGCGTGTGAGAGGTGTGGACACACTGAATTCGGGGGTTCTGGGGTCCCCTGTGTGGGAAGGGAGATCAGGGGTCATGACACCCCCAGGAACCACAACCAGGGTGAGCCCCTGGGGTCAGCAAGGAGCTGCTGGCAGCTGGTGGGGAAGTCCCAGTGGGACAACAGTTGGAGCAGCATGTCCCAACAAGTGCACAATGACCCCCAGCCGGACAAGCACCCACCTGCCCCACCCCTGTCCCAGCTCACCCGTCCACTCTCCACGATCTCTCGCTGGAGATCCTTGGAGGCCAGGACCAGGACACGGATGGCCTGCATGAGGCCTGTGCAGGAGCCCAGAATCCTGTGAGACAAACACCACTGAGTGCCCTCTGTGGAGCAGCTGCCCTGCCTGCAGCGTCTGTCCCCATCCTGCCTGCCTGGCTCTGTCCAGTGCTCTGATCATCACTCACCTCTCATTAACTTCCAGTTTGACCCCAGTGTCACCAGCCCGTGCCTTGCTCAGCATCTCCTGGTTGAGGGGAGAGAAGCTGTACTGAGCCCAATGTGTGTCTCTGACCTCTACAGTGGTCCCAGCATCGTGCCTGTGGGCACCTCTTTGCTCGTGGTGACCCTCACCTCAATACGGGCAGATGCTGTTTCGATGGCCGCGGCTGTTGCTGCCATCTCCTTGTCCACTAGGTCACCCAGCTCCTCCTGCTTCACGTCCAGACCTCTGGGACGCAGCTCCTGGGGATAGGATGGGATGAAAGGGACCATCCAGGAGCACTACAGTCCCTCTGGTGGTGCCTGCCATGGCCGGATCCCATCCCACTAGCCCTCCTGGGCCACCCACCTCCCCGATAGCGCTGATCTGGCCCAGGCAGGCTGTCACCAGGCTGCAGTCAGCACTTGCAACCATCCCTGGGTCTTGCAGGGCGCTGAGGTAGCTCACGGTCTCACTGCCACACTGCTTGCACAGCTCCAGCAGACCTGCATGAGCAGCATGGGGGGCTGAAGAGGCCACATGTGCAGAGGAGATGTCTGGTTCCTACCTTCCACACAGCATCCTGCCTCTGCTGGCCTCTGCCTGCCCTGGTTTCTGCCCACTTCAGCACTCTACTTGCCCCAGCATCCTGCCCACCTTATCCCAGCATCCTGCCATGACCCCTGCTCACCCCGGCCTCTGCTCACCCCAGTATCCTCTTTGCCCTGGCGCCTTCCCACCCTGACATCTGCTCACTCCAGCCCCTGCTCACCCTGATCTCCTGCCCATCTTGGTCCCTGCCCACTGAGTCCCTTGCCCACCCCGACCCGTACCCACCCCAACCCATGTTCACCCTGATCCCCTGCCCATTCTGACCCCTGCTCACCCAACCCCTGGCCCGGGGCAGCACTCACGGTCAGCAGGCTCCACAGGGGCCACATGGGAGGTTGCACTGCCCTGCAGGAGGGTGTTGCTGACCAAGTGGGCGAAGAGTGCCAGGTGGGGTAGCAGGGAGCCCACAGCTGCAGCAGGACAGCAGGCACAGGCCTCAGCCCCCACTGTGCTGCCCACCTGCCCCGCATGGCAGGGCTGCCCTTGTGCCCAATGCCCGGGGCTGCCACCTCTCACCTGCGCCATCTGAAAGGTACTTGCTGTGTGCGTCCCGCAGCCGCTCTGCGCACTCGGAGGCTGCCAGCGTCTGGGACAGGAGGCAATCTGCAGGCAGACAGCAGGCAGGGCTCAGCTGGGACCACAGGGAGCAGGCAGGCTGTGATAACACCAGATTTGGGAGCAGCAGGGGCATCACCTGCTGAGCCAGTGCAGCTGATATGAGCAGGATCCTCCATGCGAGCCAGGGCGTCCTGCACCATGCGCTCGGCCTCGTGCGTGGTGCCCTGCAGCAGGGACAGCTGCTCCTCGGCCAGGCGCTGCTGCAGCGCCCGCTCTGTGCTCTCCTGCTGGGCCAGAGCCAGGCTCAGAGCCCTTGCTGGGCCACCGGGCACTCCCTGCACCTGGCCCGCACAAACCCCTCTGGTCTGGCCAGAATGGGGATGGCAGGACCCTCGTGGTACCTTGTCTCTCAGCTGGGTCTGCAGCATCTCCAGCTCTGTCTTGCTGCTCTCCTGCTGGCGGCTGAGTGTGTCCCGCAGCTGCTGCAGCTCAGCCTGCAGAGCTGCCATCTCGTCCCTGTGCTGCTCTGCTGCTTGGCTCAGCCTGTCCCTCTCCTGCTCCAGGCTGGCAATCCGAGTGTTCTGCTTCACTCCTGCCTGGTGGGGCATGAAACGGCAGTTGGGGCTGTGCTGAGGGTGAACTCCCCACTTTGGGGACCCATTCTTCGTCCAGGCTTGGGCCATCCCAACTGTCCCTGCTGGGTGCACCATGGCCTGCACAACCACAGTTCCCCACACCGAGCAGCACTGAAGATCTTATCTGGTGACAACCGAGGCTCCTGGGGAGCTTTTTCACTTTTATAAGTGAAAATGCATTTTTATCACAACTGTCGCCATCCTGATGGAGGAGTGAATGCAGAGGGATGCCTCTGCCCCATCCCCATCCTGCTGCCGAGTCTGCCCACATCATAGATGGGTGACTGCAATTTCCTGCCAGTTTCTGCCTCCTACAATGAGCCCAGGCACCCCTGCTGTCTTCCACAGCTCTGTGGGCATGGGTTACCCTCTGCAGTGTGATGCCACACTGCTACCTGGGCTTACAGCATGCAGAGCTGCTGACTGACCCTGTTCTTCCAGGCATTTTTATTCCATGATCCCTGCTGCTGGAGCCCACTACTCCACATACTACCACACTCAGGAAGATAAAACTCCCCTGTGTGACACCAAACCCACTCAGGTGTGGCAAAAATGATGACAGGGAGCTAGCTTTGAGGCCAGTGGTGGGTATCACCCCTCAAATGGTTAAAGCCTGGCTACCCAGCCCAGAGGAGTGCTCTCACCTGTGTGCTGGACTCCAGTGTGCCCTGGAGGACCTGCAACTCTTGTCTGCTGGCTGCCAGCTCCTGTTTCAGTGTCTCCAGCACCTCTGCCTGCTCCTGAGACTGCAGCAAGGAGAGAGGTTGGCAGCACTGGTGCCCCACTGGGAGCCCCTGCTCATCCCTGGTGTGTCCCCCACCATCCCTACTCACCTTCCTCTGTGCCTGCTCGCTCACACGCTGGAAGGAGTCCTCCAGCTCCTTCTTCTCCCGCTCCACATCCCCCTGGGCCTGCCTGGCCACTGTAATCTGCTTGGTCACCTCCGCGTTCTGGCAACATCAGAGAATGAGCTGAGCAGCCCTTGGTATCAGAGGGCATGGCTGGGAGAGGGGATGCTAGAGGTGGGGGAGTTGGGGAGCCCACCTTGCGCAGCAGGTCAGCATGGTTCTGCACCAGTTCGCTGTACTTCTCCTTCAGTTTGCTGTACCGCTGCTCGTTGGCCTGTGCCCGTCCTGCCGTGCACGCAGGGACACAGAGCTGAGAACCTGAGACCCCTCTCCTGGGGCTCACCCCCACCCCACGCCAGTGCTGGTACTCCCTGCTCACTCTCAATTTCCGTCAGGCTCCGCTGAGCCTTCTCCGTGTCCTCCCGCTGCTTCTTCAGCTCCTCCAGCTCTGCACGCAGGAACTCGCTCTCATCCTGTGCCTGCTGCTTCAGGTGCTGCTGCTCAGCCAGCTCAGCCTCCAACTCGCTGGCACGGCCACGCAGCTGCACTGCACCCCGCGCACTCTGCAGGGATGGGTGGGGGCTGATGGTGCTGTTCAGTCCTTGCCAGGACCATTCAATGCCCACTGGTACCATCCGATGCCCACCAGTACTGCCCAGCAGCCCCACCATAGGTATCACCCTGCTGGCCCCCAAGTGCATCTGGCACTTGGAAAGCACAAGGATGCTGGGCAGTGGGCCTGAGCCCACTCCTTGACAGGGATGCAGCCCCCCGGCATACCTGGGGACCCCCTGTATGGGGGAAGCCACTGGGGAGAGGGCAGGACAGAGATGGGGTCACTATCTTGTCCACCCAGGGGACAAGATCACCCACCTCAGCCTTGAAGTTCTCCAGCTCCTCCTTCAGGGCTGTGATCTCCCCATAAAGCTGCTCAATTAGCCGGTCCCTGGGAAGGAGAGACATGGGACACACTCTCAGTGCCACAGTGACACAGCCTGGGAGGGGAGGTGTCCCCCATGTCACCATGGCTGCGATGCCATTCCGGGCAGGGAGTTCCTGGTACCATCTTGGCCATTCTGCAGCATTGCCAGGATTGCTTACTTGTCATCCTTGTTCATCCCGTTCTGGCTATTAAAGTTGAAGGGGTCGCAGCTGAAGGAGCTGCCAAAGATGTCATCAAACTTGTTGTCAAATAGGCTCTGTGGGAAAAGCAGGACAGACCTAGAGTGACCTCACTACCACTTGGGAGCCCTTGTCCCTCTATGTTCCCAGTGTCACTGCCAAGCCAGCCTATGAGCTGCCTGTACACCGGGGCTGATTCTCCCTACTTCCAGGACACTGAATGTGATGAACTTGATGAATATGGAGCATCTGTGGTCCATTCCCACCTAACTCCTGGAGGGAGAAAATCCTCAAAGCCATGTCACTGCATGCTCCTTCCCCTCCCCACTCAGTGCCTCAGGACAACCCTCGGTGGAGAGGAGGGTGAAGTCCTAAAGGTCTCCATGGCAATGCTTGAAGACAAATCTCTCCTTGCCCATCACTGGAGGGCACCACACCACTGAGAAGCACTGGGAGAATTCAGGCCAGTTCAGCCCCAACAGCACCCAGACAGGACACCCAGCATCCAGATGGGATAAGCAGCACCCAGATGGGACATCCAGCACCCAGACAGTCACCCAGCACCAACCCATCTCTCTCCAGTGACACTCCCCAGCTCCCAAGGCCATCCCCACTATCTCAGCCCTCACCGCAGCATGGATTTACAGAAATAACCCCAGCTCAGAGCCAGAGAGCCCCCACCATCCTCACCTGCGAGGCTGCATCCATCTCCACCAGGTCTGTGATGGGCTCGCTGTCAGGCGAGGACGCCTCGGCGGGGATCACCACCACAGGGCTGATGTGCTCTGACAGCGCAGAGGCACGCAGGAAATTGGGAGGGTTCTGGGGAAGGAGGGGAGCAGGGCTAAGGTGGAAAGACTGGCACTACTGCTGGACTGAAGGCACAGTTGCTTGAAATCCTGCCCTGGAGCCAAGTTGGCCATGCCTTGACCCATGAGAATGGAGCCAGGACCAACAGGGATGGAGTCAGGATGTGGAGGAATAGAATCAGAACTCATAAGGATGGAACCAGGACCCACAGGGATGGAACCAGGACCCGCAGGGATGGAACCAGGACCCGCAGGGATAGAACCAGGACCCGCAGGGTTCGATCTCAGCAAGGGCTATGGATCAGTGAGAGGGGATTCCAGCTTCCAGTCAGAGGGCAGCTACATCCAGTTGGATGCCACCCAGTGAGGGATAAAAGAATCCCCAAGGCCCAGGAGTCCCAGGCTGCCACCAGGCCTAAGAAGCTGGGAAAGGCAGCAATAGGCTTTTTTGGGCCTTTTGCCAGTGCCCCCACTGCTGCCCCTGGGCACAGGGACAGGGAACATGGGGACTGCAGGGTCTCACCTCTGGCAGCTGTGGGATCTGAATCAGCCGCTTGAAGTACTGGAGGTTGCTGGAGCGGTAGAAAAGGTCCTTGAGCCTGCAAGGAGCAGAGAATGGTTAGGGATGTTCTTGTTCAACCTGGACAACTCCTTTTCTGGCTCCAGGAGGGGTCCAGGTTGAACAATTATGTGTTTTGTGCTGCCACCAAACGCAGGGCAGGTCCTGGAAGTCCTCCTACTGCTGGAGGGTTTATCTCATAAATCCCAGGCCTGATGGGCAGGGAGAAGGACCTGGAACTTGACTGACCTAGTCTAGTGGAGGGTGTCTCTGCCCATGGCAGGGGGCAGTACCTGATGACCTTCAAAAGTGCCTTCCAACCTAAACCACTTCCTCCCTACCCAAAGTTTTCAGGAGCACGGGGGCTTCCTGCCTGGAGCCAACACCCTCACGTTCAGTTCTTGCAGGAGCATCCTCCCCAGAAGCAGGGGGCCTTCCTCCAGGACTTAAAGTTTTGGGGAGGGGGGACAGTGCACAGCCACACCACTCCTAGCTCCCACCTCTCCCAGTCACCTGAGCATCCCAGTCAGGATCTTGGCACTGTTGATCCCTGTCCCAAGGTTAGTCTCTGTGTGGTCAGAGCACAGTCAGTACTGCTATCTGCTCTTTGAGTTTGTGACCTTGAATCAAGCTGTCTCCCAGCACAATGACATCCTCCCCTGGCATAATGACATCCTCTCCCTGCTCTTGGTGGCCAGTTTTTGTTTTGGTTACTTTAAATAATCATGTACCCGAGACCACAGCATGTCCCTGCTCACTCATTTTTGATCTCAGTGCCTTGGGAGTACTCCCAGAACACCAATGCTCTGGGTCTGGGCACTTACTTTCGGAACTGCTCCAGGAAGCGATCCCGGTGGCCCTGCAGTGTATCTGCTGGCAGACCTGGAAGAAGCAGAAAGAAATGTCAGCGGGTGTCTTCATGGATCAGGGAACAACCCATCAGCACAGCCACGTGGAGATAGCTCTTTCCCAGAGATAGCCACCCTCCTTTGGGGGTCTGAATACTCCACACAGTGTCCTGCTGCAGGAGGGGACCACACCCCACACTCCTCAGGGCAGAGAGAAGTGTGGGCTGGTGGCTGCCATAATTCCAGATCCTGAAGGGTATGGGTTTTGCCATGGTGACTCCCTTCACCCCTCAAAAGAGGTGGGGGAAGAGGTGGTGGTAAACAGCCCAGGCTGAGCAGGGTGGTGGACCCAGTGCCTCCCTTGTGTGTCCCCCCCGTCAAAGGCAGTGATGCTGGGGACACTCACAGGAGTGGAGCTTGAAGAGCAGCTTGACAGTGTAGTCATAGAGGTGGCTGCAGTCCAGGATCACCTGGATGAGTGGGGCCAGACGGCACTGCCCTGCTGCTGTCACTGACACTGAGCGTGACATGTCCAGAGAGTTGAACACTGCAGGGAAGGAGTGCACGATCAGATCCGGCAGCAGCGGCAGCATCCGAGAGTGCCATACTGTGTCTGCCAAATCCACAGATGTCATCCAGAGCAAGACACCCACTGGCCCTTAGGGACACAGCCTGCCACCCTGCAGCTGTTTGTGAGCTCAGTGGGAGGCAAAATTCCCACCCAGGTCTCCCACCCAGGCCTGGGAACACTCTAGCCTGGCACCTTAGGCCTCCAACCAGGACTGAGCCCCAGCTGTGTCTCTGGGCAGAGCTGACACGTGACCCCTGTGCTCTGCCTGTCACTGTTTTCCCACTGGCCACTGGAGTGTGCTGGGTTGCCAGACGGAAGATGCTGCAAAAACAGCTTGGAGCAGCTGAATTCCAACACCTTCCACTAGACCAGGGTGCTCCAAACTCTATCCAACCTGGCCTTTAACACTTCAGGGATGGGGCAGCCACAGCTTCCCTGGACAACCTGTGCCAGGGTCTCACCACCCTCACAGCCAAGAATTTCTTCCCAATTTCCCACCTAACCCTGCCCTCTGTCAGCGGGAAGCCATTCCCCCCTGTCCTGTCACTCCACCCCTTGTCTAAAGTCCCTTTCTGGTGCTCTTGGAGCCCCTTTAGGCCCTGCAAGGGGTTCTAAGGTCTTCCTGGACCCTTCTGCTCTCCAGCTGAACACCCCCAGCTCTCCCAGCCTGTCTCCAGAGCAGAAGGGCTCCAGCCCTCAGAGCATCTCTGTGGCCTCCTCCGGACTTGCTCCAGTAGCCCCATGTCCTTCCTGTGCTGGGACACCAGGGCTGGAGGCAGCTCTGCAGGTGGGGTATTACTTAAGTGGGGCAGAGGGGCAGAATCGCCCCCTGCTGCCCCTGCTGGGGGATCAGCACAGGGCATGGGAGGCTTTGGAGCACACATGTCTGGGGCATGTTGAACTCCTCATCCTCCAGCTTGCCCAAGTCCTTCCCGGCACGGCTGCTCTCCATCCCTCCATCCTTCACCCTGGATTGATACCAGGGGTTGCCCTGACCCAGGTGCAGCACCTTCCACTTCTCTTTGCCGAACCATAATTCAGGTGAAGTGCCCATAGAAGAGCTGAGCTGTGGTGGCCTCAGCCAACATCCCCTGTCAGAGCCTCATCTAGCTCGGATCAGCCCCACGAAGGGGCTGGACTCCAGCAGATCTCTCATTCCACTGTGTCTCAGAGTAATGTAGGCCTTTACCTGTCTGGAAGAGGTTCAGCTCACACTCCAGGTAGTCAAACATCTCCACCGTCAGCTGAAAACTAGGAAACAGGGTTGAGGATGGTTGGGGACTGTCCCCAAGGACATCCATGAGGAAGGGTCCTGTCCCTGCTTGGTCATGTTGCCGGTGGGGTTGGGCAGATCGTGCCACCCACCTGCACCCACTCCCTCCCAGACCTTCCCCTGCCCTGCACTCACAAGTTATTGACGTCATTCTCCCCAGCCTCATCAAGCTGCCGGTCAGACATCTGCAGATTTCCAGGGAATCGAGGATTCTGTAGGGAAAACAGGAGAAAGGGTTCCAGAAGATCTCCTGGTCTGGCCACAGCTCTGGGAGCACCAGGGCTGTGATCCTGCAGCCTCAAAGTCAGCTCTTGGATGAGCCAGGGGAGTGATGTGGGGGAAAAGGGAGGTAGCACAGGGTCTCTGAACCCTGGGTGACCATGGCATCCCTAATCCACAGCATCTGTTCTCTTCCCAGCAAGAAAAGCTGATTCTCCCTGGGCTGAGAAACCTGCCTAGCAGGGAGGAGATAGGGGTGCCAGCAGAGAGCTGGACAGAATGGAGTGATATCTGCCCCAGGGGGTACCTGCCCTGGCCTTTTGGGGAAGGTCACATCACACTTCCAAAACAGGGTGATAAGCACAGAAAACACCTCTTTCCAGCAGTTTTCCCATCTAGGATAGCTGGGGGAGAATGGTGTGTGTGTATGTCTCCTACTACTTGTAATCCACCAACTCCCAGTCCAGCCCAAGGAGCCCTGGGACACCAGGAATCCTGCCACCCCCAAAGCATTGGTCCTTGGGCCATTTTTGATGGCCACTGGCAGCTTTGGGAATATTTCACGGAGGCAGCAGGATAGCCATGCTGGTACCTTGCTGTCACCCCAGTGCCCACCCCGTGCTACAGTCTTGGGGACAGGGACAGGGAGGCTTACCTTGGTGTGAAATTCCATCTTGGTTCTCAGCAGTTTGAGGTAGATGCTGCAGAGCTGACCATAGCCCTCGCTCAGGTGACCCTGTGGGGACCCCAAAAAGCTGCTGAGATCCAGGGCAGGCTGTGGAAAAGCCTTTTTCTGCTGCAGAATGACTGACCCCTCCCTTTTCTCCCCAAAACCACAGCCAAACCCTCCTCACTGGCACCTGGATGCAGACTGGCTGTACTGAAGGGATTTGGCCAAACCTTCTCATCACCTTCTCTGCATGTTTCAATGCTTCATTTGACTGTCAGAGCTGAGTTTTTACTGGGTTTTGCCATAAAATAGGAAGGAGGCATTTGATTTTGGTGGAAGGGAACACAGAAGGCAACTGAAACCCAGCCCAGGTAGGTGGTAACAGCCATTGGTCAGCCATGGCTGTGCTCTGCTTCAGCAACCTTTGGGGGGTTCAGAGTGAAACCCCCAAGCCTACACCTCCCCCAGCCTGGCCATGGCACCCCCAGGGTCTCCCCACCATGGCTGGCAGGGTTGGTTGCTTACCCACATCCTGCTCATGTCACTCAGCTCATTCTTGTATCGCACAGAGTCTTTCAGGACCTGGTGGAATGATGGTGACAATCAGTAGGCAGAGCACCAGGACACAGTGTTCCATACTTGAAACCAGGAAATGGGTGACAAATGGGAGGTTTTGATGCATTCCCAACCCTTTATTGCCGCCACCAGCCCTGGGTGCCTCCACTTCCCCAAGGAGGATCCTTGCTGATGGCTCCTGCATGCATGCCATTGCAGGCACTGAGCAGTTTCCTCTGACACCGGCACTGCCAATGGCACTGGCGTTTGAGGCACACGGGGTTTTGGGCAGGGCAGCACCAGGAGAGCTCTGGCACCCAGGACTGACCTGTAGGAGGGCACTGACCCTTTGGGAGAGCTCCAGCACTGCTATCCACATAGGATTGATCCCCAGGAGGGCACCAACCCTGAAGGAGGGCTCCAGCTCCAGGCCCGGCTCAGGACTGACCCCTGGGAGGCCAATGACCCTCTGGGAGGACTCCAGTCCCCACCCCAGGATTGACCCCCCAGAAGGACACCAACCCTCCAGCATCTCCCATCACGCGGTGCAGCCCTGCAGGGAAAGGATTTGGCCCCAAGCTGAGCTTTGGGCACTCACATTGGAATGTCCATCCCGGAGGAGCTTGTGGAAGACATGGCAGAACTTCCAGCAGAGCACGGCATTGCCGGACAGCGGCAGCCGGTTCACCACTGACCAGAAGGTCTGTGCTCCCTTCTCATGGTGCGTGCCCAGGATGCATGGTGCCAGCGGTCAAGGAAGCACTCCTCTGCCCTTTGGTGATGGAGAATGGCCACCCAAAGACAGCTACACCCAGAGTGGCCAGGCCACCACAGGGAGCTAATGATGCCCAGTCCAGGCATATGCTGTCCCCAAAGTGGCACAAACCACCCTCTTGGCGCCCGCCAGCCCTGCTCTGGAAGCACCATGCAAGGCTGAGGCTGTGCCTCTGCTGAGCCTTCCCAGGTGCCTGGCTGGGATGCTGGGGATCCACTTTTGGTGGCAGTGTCCCAGCCTACTGCGGGCACCTTCCCCTCCTGCCTTCTCCTGGGATGGCAGTGCTGGGAGCAGCCTGGGCAACTACCAACATTCAAAGGCTGTGACAGCAGTAGCAGGGACCCCGTGCCATGCTGGGGTTGTTAATAGCCAACGTTGTTAACATCCAATGTCGTTAATAGCCCCCAGTCTCCCTAGCACCCTGGGCACCTCTCCTCAGACACCTTCTTGACGCTGCCCCTTTTCCAGGCAGCCCCAGCCCTGCTCCCACAGCCCCATGGCCAGCTTTGAGAAGGATATTCCTGGCATGTTTCTCCTTGACAGCCACTTCCTGTGCATTAATGGCCTTATTGATGCTGACGGTCTGCAAGAGAGAAGTGATGGGGGGGTGAGATGGGAAAGGTTAAGGCTCCCTCACGGTCCCCCCCTTGCTCACTGAGACCCTCCGGCTCTGCAGTGGCTGGGTTCCATCCAGGTCCCCAATCCCTGCTTGTGCCAGATGGATGCTGACCTTTCCCAGATGCCTTTCTGGGATGCAGTTGGCATCTACCAGGTTCATCTGCTGCCAGGACTCATTTACTCAGGATAATAATGAAGCAGTTAAAGCAGTGCCCACAAAGAACCCTCTGCTGCCCTCAGAGTGGTGGGACAGGAGAGGGAAGGCAAATTCCTCCCCTGCCTTTGGATCGTGGGCAGCAGCTGGCAGCTCCTACCCCACTTTTGGGGTGCTGAATAGGGAGGACAATTTGGGGGGCACAAAAAATTGGGCAGTGGGATGGCAAGACCACTGCCAGGGCTGCCTGGCAAGGTCCTGGCTGCTCCATGGATTAGAGGGACAGGAGTGGAACCCACAGGCAGGACTTGCCATGCAGGTGTTGAGGACCTTGGGGAATCCATGTTGAGGAGCCTTGGCACAGCCAGCCACCACGTATCCTATGGAATGCAGTGGCAGCCACTGGAAGAATTTTCCAGGCAGGATTTTTAACTCTACCCCATTTCTGATCCTTCATGGGGACACAAAGATGCCAGCTCAGGGTCAGTCTCTCCCCAAGCTCCCACATCACCAAGTGCTTCCTTGGCACGTGCTCCAATGAACATCCCACTGCCAAGGGAAGGAACTGTCTGGCTCAGCACTGCCAGAAGTAGCTCATTACTGGTATAAACCAATTAAAGCCACGAGATTAATCTCAATGCCTTTCTCACTACAATCCTTGCTGCAACCCTGCTTCCTGGCCCGCTCTGAGGTGGCCTCATGTGGCTTCATCTCTATGGACCCCAGTGAGTCTGTGCTGAGCAGGGCTGGAGGGGCCCACAGGAGCCCCAAATGCAGTGGAGTACAGCCCAAATCCCCCAGGAGGTCTCTCTGCCACCAAAACACGTGCCAGCTGGAGCAGGAATGATGACGGCCTGAGACAGACGAGACCCCACCCACAGCTTCATCACAGCCCTGCACCCCCAGCCCACAGCCAAGCACCCCCTTAGTTGAAACTGTGTCCACATGTTCCAGTTCTGCTGCAGGGATGCCACTGCTCCATGGCATTTGCAGCCCCATCCCTATTGGCTCTGGGTGGTGGCCATGGAGGTGACCAGTAAGGACCATGGAGGTAACATGGGAGGTCATCAACAAGATGCAGGAGGCTCATGTTGAGGTGTCAGGGGACCCAAATTCCCAGTTGCAAGACACCCATCCCAGGCACCTAGAGCAGAACCTGGATCTCAGCTTGATTTTTTAAGGAGAGCTGAAAGGAATACCAGCAGTGGAGAGACCCATCCATCCCCTCCTGAGGGGCTGGATGGAGGCAACAGGTTGCTAGCACATGAGGACAAGAGTGAGAGTCACCTCTGCAGCTCTGCCTGTCTCAGAAGCCACAGCCGCTTGTCAGGAAAATCATGAAATTAAATTCAGCATTAAAAAAATGCTTGGGAAGGTGCCTCTGCCAGTCTGGAGAGGGATGCCCATGTCCTAGAGGCCTGGAGCAGGATGCCTGCATCCCAACATCCATCTGTGACACATGTCATGGATCCAGCTCCAGGGGCAGCTTGTCCTCATTCAAAATCCCAGTCTTCAGCCCCAAAGCCCCCAAGACTGTCAGGACAGTTGTGATGAACCAGCCGGCACAGTGAGGAGTGCCAGAATCAGCATTTAAATGCACATTCCACCTCAGAATGGAGTCCTGGACCACAAGGAACAAGCCAAATGCAAAGCCAGAGCTGGGGAGCAGAAGCTCATAGCCAGAGGTGGGATGTAGGCCCCACTTTCCCAAAGCTGCTCCTGCTGTCCTTGAACAACCAGAACAGGGGTGGTCTCCGGAGGGAAGCTGTGCTGCATCCCTGGGAAAGCTCGAAACGGAGCCCCCAGTTAAACTGCTCTTTTGTGCCAGCTTTTCCCAGCAAAGCACGGACACTTTTTTCCAACCAAGGAAGCCCCAGTGACCTCCAAAAGTGAGGAGACACAGTGGGAGGGTGATGGCAGCCCCTGGTTCCTGGACAGCAAGCCCAGACCCCTTCCCCACAGAGGGTCTTTTACCCTGACTCAGAGACGCCGCTCCCCACCACCATCCCACACCTGCAGCTGATGGAATTTTAATTTAACTATGAGCCTCCAACCTATAAGGGTGACTTCTGACCCACCAGGACACATTTGGGCAGCAGTGCTGGCCCCGCTCCAGTTTCGTGAACAGGGCAGGGGACACTGGGGACATGGGCCAGCTCCACACCCCACCCTGCTGCTGGGACAGGAAACCCTGGAGTTTCCTCTTGTGCAATGGGCCAGGCAGGAAGCGCGACAAGAGTCCAGAGGGGTCTATTGCAGAAGGAGAGGTGTGAGCGTGACACTGCCATCCGGTCAGCCCTGAAGAGCCACAGGGCCAGGATTGGGCTCAGTGGGGCAGGACCCAGGTCAAGGCTGTGCACAGGGCTCTGCCAGGCTGGTGAGTGGCTTCATGGATGCTGCAAGAGCTGGGAAGGATATTGGGGCTGCGAAGGCTGCAAGGGAACGCTGCAAGCACTCTTAGCTTTCCAAGTGCCACTTGAGCAGGGTGACGAAACCCCACCAACGTGTGCATGGAAAGGCACAGGCCATTTGGGAAAGGAGCAGTCTGGGACTATCTATCCTTGAGCAATGACATCTTTCCAACAGTCTTTTCCTCCCTCTGCAACATCAAGGGGATTCCCAGAAACCTGTGGAAGCTCTGCTGCCTGACAGGCCACCATATGGCTTGACAGGCCACCACAGCTTTGTCCCATGGGAATTCCCAACCCTTGATCCAGCCCAGACCTTCTCACATGGAGATCCCACAGCAGGGCAGAGTCATCAACAGCTCCGCACTGGGGTGACCCCTGGAGCAGGTGTCATGTCACCTCTCCAGGCATGTGTCTGCAGGCTCCAGACAGAGAAGCCCAAAACTGCATGGAGGAAGAGGGTCAGGATGACAGAGGCTTTCTGAGCCCTGACACACACTTCTCTCTGCCACACACACCCTCACTCCCCACCAGTTCTCCCAGATTGCTCTCTGAATGCAAAATTTCCCATTTGAAGGCAAAGAGCCAAGCTTGGCTCAGGAGCAGCACAACGCCTTCCTGCTTAATTCATTTCCAGAAGGAAACGAGTATTGATTAAAGAATCCAGAGCTACTGCAAATTATTTGGACAAACTGAGTAAGTCGCAGTGCAAATCCTCTTAGCAATGCTCCCCCATTTCTTCTTAATTCCTTTCTATAAACGGAGAGCTGGGATGGAGTGTACCTCTGGAAAATGCTCACAAGCCCTGCAGTCACAGGAGCTTCAGAGAAGGGAGCAAGCAGGAAGACTTGACTACAACAAGCCTGGAAGAAAAATCCATGGGCTTAATTAAAATGCAAATCCCAGTAAAGCAAAGCTTGGCTCAGGCTCTGGAGGGCGTGCAGAACATGGGAGGCAGGCGAGCTCTTCCAAGGGCACGTCTTAAGCTGTGCCAAGGGAAATATAGGTCAGATATTAGGGAAAAGTTTTGTACAGGAAGAGTAATAAAGTTCTGGAACAGCCTGCCTGGGGGGAGGTGGTGGAGTCACCATCCCTGGATGTGTTTAAAAAAAGACTGGATGTGGCACTGGGTGCCATGGTTTAGTCAAGGTGTTGGGGCATGGGTTGGACTCGATGCTCTTGAAGGTCTCTTCCAACCTGGTCATTCTGTGAATCTCTTTAAACATCACCCACCTTCAGCAGCTAATGTCAAATCCCAGCCTTGAGAGGCTCAAGGAATGGTTTTGTCCAGCAAAATCCTGGAAAAAAGCCAGCTGGTAACACCTGGGGTAGTCAATGTTCCACTGAGGACTGGCAAGAGCTCCTGGGGACAGTTGGGGTGGCTGCGGTCCCCCCATGATGAGCACCTGTGGCCTGACAGCAGCAGCAGGAGCAGGAAACAAGCCTGGCTTTGTGCCTGCCAGCAGCCGGAGGGAAAGGGAGGCAGGAAGCAGCAAAGCAATGCCGGCAGGCCTGGCTGGCCACATAGGATGTAAAACCCAGGGATATACTTCTACGTATTGGACAGGAGGATGTTCATCCTGCCTTTCCACTCAGTCCCACAGGCTTCTTGGGAGGAGGGAGTCAGGAGATGTGAAAAATACCTTCCCACCACTTAATCCAGGCTATTTGGCTGCATCTGCTGCTGAATCCATGAGTTTGGAAAGCAAGTGCTCCTCTCCTGGCTGGCTGCATCCTGGAGCTGCTCTGGGAATGAAGCTCCTCATCCAGGCTGTGTGAGCATATCCCAGAACATGCTGCCGCTCTTCTTACCTCCTGCTCCCTCCAAATGAGAATAGGTCCCAAAATGACACAAGTCTCAGATTTCCCACTGCTTGGGCCATAAAAACAACCATTTTTCTCAAACCAATGACATATTTCAGTGACAGAGACCCCAAAACCTCACTGCATCCATTGGGGTCACTCCCAGCGGTGGTGGCTTCAGATGTCCCTCTCCAGGAGGAGATGCTGATGCCACGAGCCCAGATGCCAGCAGGAGGAGGACGAAGGTGTCCAGAGACAGCCCTGAACCCCAAGTGATACCAGTGTAGGTGTTTGGGGTCACCTTGTCTCACAGCCTCCACATGGAACACCCCAAAACAGAGTCACCGGGAAGATGGCAACAAACTCCGTGAGCCACACTGGAATCCAATGGCATCACCATGATGCTCTTCTTGGCAGAGACCTTGCTCTGGCATTGCTGCCTCCAGGTCTGCTCTCTCTCCCGAGACCAGGAGGATGATGTCTTCGGATCAATGACACCACCAGCCCCTCTGGCACTCAGCAATGCCCAATAAAGGAGTGTTATGGAGCTTTTCCAGCACAGGTGAGGTTTCCTGGGAAAAAAACACCTAGGCCAGGAAATGGAGTGGTGGTGTGAGGTTCAGAGGTCTCTGACCACAAGGAGATATGCAAGTCTGGAAGCTGACCCCCAACTTCTAGCATGCCTTTGCCTTGAGAGCTGTAGTGCTGCTATCCCAGTAGCAAAACTAAAATAAAGCTGTAGTATGTCCATTATGTCCATTTGAAGTGTGCCCAGACAGCCCACTCCACCAGCTCCTAGCTCCTCCTGAGGGCAGCAGAGGTCAGGATCCACAGGAGGATGCACCCATGAGCTGTGTGTGCAAGGACCTGACCCACCATTGGCTCTTCCAGAGCCTCCAGTGAAAATTCCAAGTCCCACACCATCAGGAGGGATGGGGTAGGATGAGACAGTGTGATCCAATTGCTCCTCACCTTCGAGGCAAAGGAAAGAAGGAAGACAACCAGCCAACCAATCTGTGGTGGGTCCCAAGGGCTCCAGTGAGACACTCAATGCCAGCAGGGGAGAGCTGGAATGATCACAGGGAGAGTTTGGCTCCCAGAAACGAGAGTTTACCACAGTGATCACATCACTGCCCACCACAAGGAACCAGCACCTGGAGTGCTGGGCAGCTGGCTTCCTCCAGCCATAAATAACTTATGTCGTTTAATTACTTGGACATGGAATTTTAAAATCCAGTTTAAGGAATGTGGACTTTTCTTTTACACAGATAAACCTTAGGGGAAAAAAATGACGGTAAGAAGAAATTTTGGGGAGAATAGCTGGCAAAAAGCAAGGTTACAAAATCCAGACCTCACAGGGACCAACCGGGGAAGCTGACACTGTAAAGTTCAGAGCCCAGGCTGCCGCTGCCTGGCACTTCCAACCCCAGGGCACAACCAGAGCCCATCACAGGGGGCTGGATATGAGGAGAGGAAGAAATCCAGGGGGACCCCCAGGATCCCCATCCCTCCATTAAAACATGCACATCCACTCATTACTCGTCTCACTTAATTACTGCTCAGGGCAGTCAATCCGTGCCCAGCTGGCTCGGCTGCAGCCGGAGCCTTTCCCATGAGCTGCCCCAATAGCCAGGCTTTTAATTTAAATGGGGATTTTATGCAAGGATAATCTCTTCCAGCAGAGGTGATTTCTGTCTGGGGAGGGAGTGTGGCCATGTCTGAGAGGGTCAACAGTCCAGGGAGGTCTACCACCACCTTCAAACATTCCTGAAACATTCCCAGTCGTGCTGACCAGTCTTCTGCTTCCCAGCAGACGCAAATATTTAGGCATTTTTTGGAACAGGAAGAGATAAAGGGAGTGAGGATGAAGGATTTGGGGAGCAGATGCAAGGAGCACATCCAGATATGCATTTCTATGATCAACTATCACCCAGGACCCACCTTTATTGAGAATCATCACCCCAGCAGGAACACGGCAGCTCTTATTATCCTAGCAGGATATTCTGAAATTAAGCTCAGATCTAGTGGTGGTAGAAATTGTTCCTTGCAATGCTTCTGGGTGAGCAGCAACTCCCAGGAGCAGGATGGGGCATCACTCTCCCGTTATCCCCCCAGGATGTCTGGATCTTGCAATGGTACCAAGAGCAGCCATGACCACATGGACTCAGTGCTGCATCTGAGGGACATGCTGGAGCACTGGGAAAAGCCAAATCCCCCTTCCCAGGTGAGCAGTGCAGGGGTGAACATGCTCCCTATAGGAACAGTCCCTAAAAACCCACTTCTCGCCCCAAACTAGTTTTCATTCCTTCTACCTGGGCGAGGGGCAGTCCCCATGGGCCAGAGGAGCTGTGACAGCAGCACTGGGCATGGGGACACAGGTGCATGGAGATACAGGTATGTGGGGACACAGGTGCTCGAGGGGACATGGCAACACGGATGCATGGGGAGTGCTCGTGGGGATACAGATGCATGGGGACACGAGTGCTCGTGGGGATACAGATGCACGGGGACACCAACGCTCGTGGGACACGGATGCATGGGGACAAGAGTGCTCGTGGGGACACGGATGCATGGGGACACGAGTGCTCGTGGGGACACGGGTGTTCGTGGCACGGCCTGAACCCGGCCGGGCCGGGGACTGGGGGAAGACGACTCACGCGGCGAACCCACCCCGGCCACAGCCGCACGGGAAGCTCCGCATCACCACGGAGACGAGCTCCCCACACCCGCCGGCGGGTCCCGCTGCCACACGAACCATCCCCGCTCCCCGCGATGTTCCTCCGAGAACCGCTGGTATCGAGGGGAACGAACTTCCCCGGGAAGGAGTTTCCCTGGATGCGAACCCTGCTTCCAGGAATGCTCCCGGGAGGGGCGCGAGGGTCCCCGGGGGGTGGCCGTGGCCCCGCACTTACCACCTTGCCCAGCTCCATGGCGGGGGCTGGGGGCTCGGAGCGCCGGCT
>VYZP01004005.1:0-24999 GCA_013400635.1 Hypocryptadius cinnamomeus | reverse complement strand
AAATGGATTTGTAGAGAAATTTTAAAGTTTGATAGAAGGTTTATGAAGTGTGTATTTGTATGTAAGCTTTGAGATAAGAAATGTTGATTTAGAAATATTATGGAGGAGGACAGATATTGTTGAGAGAGAAATGGAATCAGGAAAAAAAGTTTTAAAGGATGGTTTTGTAAATAAGATTAGATATTTTAGAGAAATAGAATTATGAAAGATGTATTGTAATAGGATTTATGAGGGGTAATTTTAGATTATTAGTTTTAAAGTATTTTATAGTATACGATATGATAACAGTTGATAAGAAATACTTATATATTCTAATCAAGAAACAGTGGGTTTTTTATTGTAATAGCATAAATTATATTAATTTATATATATAAAACTATATATAATTACTTTTTGTATATATAAAAAGTGAAACATTTATATTGTTTCACTTTTTATACGAGACTAAAAGCAGAATAAAAGTTTTTGAAACACCTCTCAGTTACCCCGTCTCTGGGTCAGAAAAGAGCTTGATCCAACACCAGGGAAGGAAAAAACAAGAAAAAAAAAGGAAGAAAAAAAAAAAAGCAGGAGTTGTGTGAGCAAAGAGAGGCAGAAAAGCCCCTGGGCTGGTGCAGTTTGGGGCAGGAATGTGTTCCCTGTGTCCAGAGCTTCCCTCTGTGTCACTTTCTCAACTTCTGGGCCTCAGGCTGGGCCCTCCCTGGGGCTCCCCTGTCAGGGGAGTCCCTCCTGGAGAGGTTCAGTGTCAGGAAAGAGAGACCCACTGGACTTTTTTTTGGTCTTCAGGTTCTTGTTTATTGTTACCTCATCTAAAGTTTTGCACGCTGTCCACACCAGGCTCAATGCGCTGGGAAAAGCGCCACACCACAAAAATGGCCAACAATCTCTTGCTCCAAGGACTTTTAAGACTAAACTATCCAATTAAGAACTGACACCTAGATTATCTTCCCTTTTAACCCAATAACTGATCCCTGGAAGCCTGCAGTGCGGGCTTTTCTGTCCAATTACAAAATGCCACCCAAACCCAAGAAGAAGAAGAGGGAATGTTCTGGTTTGAAAGCAAAACCAGTGAGAGACTCCAAGTAAGAAATACAATTTGTTAGGAAAATGGAAAAGAAAACCAAAATACATGCAATAACACAAAAGAAAAACCACTGACAAAGTCAGAATACAACCTGACACCCTGTTGGTCAGGGGGTGGCAGCAGTCCAGTTGGATTTGTGGCTGCAGTCCTCCTGGAGTGTAAGGTGTGGTTCTGCTGGAACAGGGATCCTGTAGAAGGGTGGAGTCTTCCTCTGAAGATCCAGGGGAAAAGACAGCCATCCCTCTGGGAATCCAGTGGAAAGACTGACTGTTCTGTCCCAAACCCCAGATTATATCCAGGTGGGAATTCTTAGCTCCTCCCCCCTGGGTGGAGCATCTCACAATGGGTTGTTATCTTTCTGTGAGTCACGTGGTGGGTCCATTAAACAGGAATGGCTTCTGGAGGGAATTATCTCTGAGTCATGTGGAAAGGCATTGATGGGCCCATTAACAGGAGATAAGGAAGAAACAGTGTCCCTCCTGGTTTCAGCAGCTCTTGAGGATGGGAATAGAATATGTCTTAATATCATAACCTAGGACAAGGAAGAAGAAGTATGAAGAAGAAACCCAGGACAACAACCTGTGCCCTCCATCTTGCTGCCATCCACAACATACTAAAAATCCCAAAACCTAAATTTCTCACCCAGTGACACACCTACACTACTCTACAATGTATTTCACATTTTGTGTGTTCTAGTTTATCTTGAAGTCTGGGAAACTTTCTCCATGAATGAGGGTCAAAGTCAGTGCTCCCCTGGGGGTCAGGGCACCCCAGAGCAGACAGGGAAATATTCCCAGTGCCCTGGGTTTCCACACCTCTGAGCTGGGAGCTGAGTGTGGAGGATGAGCCCTGAGTGAGCCCTAGCCCCAGCTGAGCCTGACACACTGCTCCTGGGTGGGAATGTCTGCATGGAGCTGGGATCTGACCCAGGAGAGCCTGGCATGCTGCTCCTAGGTGGGAATGTCTGCTTGGAGATGGGTTCTGACCTAGCTGAGCCTGACACACTGCTCCTGGTTGGGAACATCTGCTTGGAGATGGGTTCTGACCCAGATGAGCCTGGCATGCTGCTCCTGGTTGGGAATATCTGCTTGGAGATGGGTTCTGACCCAGATGAGCCTGGCATGCTGCTCCTGGTTGGGAATATCTTCTTGGAGATGGGATCTGACCCAGCAGATCCCAGGATTAAAGGCAGCTGGGTTCATATCCCACATCCAGGCTGCTCCCAGCCTCTTCCTGCAGAGTCACCACCAGCTTAATTCCTGCCAACACTCCCTGTGGGCTGAAAATGCCTTTTATTTGTCAGTTTTGCATCAAATCAACTCTAAACCTGTCCCCAAACCATGCCTACAACTCGTGGCTTCCATTTGCTTCCCTTCCCAAAGGAGGGGAGCCAAGAGCTACCTCTTTTTGGAGGGAATTGTGCAGCTCCCAAAGCACTGCCAGCCTGAATTTGGGGTGGAAAAGAACTGGCCAGACTTGCAGGAGCTCAGTTCAAACAATTCACCAGGATATCTTGTTGTCTGCAGCCTCTCTATCTGCAATTAATTTGGGGAATTGAAAGTCTTGGATAATTAAATGACCTCAGCAGTGCAGGGAGAGAGAAGGGATCTGGACAAGCTGAGAGAAATCAAATTCTTTTAATTCACAAATCCTCACGTTCCTAAGGTGTTTCCATGGCTCTCTCCGGGCTTTTTTGCACCCTGTGGTATTTTTTGGGTCCACACTTCAGGCTCAAGCCCACGGGGCAGGTTCCCAGTGAAACCATAGCAGGGAAATTATAAAGTTATTATTAAGTTATTATTAGGGCCATGTTTTCCAGAATAGAAACTGCAGGGAAAACAACCCCACTGCAGTTCTGGCCATGTAATTAGGCAGCAGACAGAGTTCTTAGTCATGCTGGATTTCTGATGTGGGGCTGGTGCAAAGCTGACAGGACACCCAGGGAAAACAGGATGACTGCGCAGATTCCTGGAGAGGAGCCTGCATGGAATAAATCCTGAATATCCCTTGCTGATTGAAGATGCAGAGTTTGCCCATAATACTGGGGTCAATCTGCAATCTGAAAACAATCTCAGCTCCTAACGAGACATTTCAGATCTTTATTTCTTGGAGGGTTTGACCTGACTCATGCAAAGCTCTGAAATCCAATTTTTAATCAGCAGTTTCTCTCTCAGGCTGCGTATCAGGCTGGGAATCTCATCAGAACAGGATTTCTTGTGAGATTTCCAAATCCTGATGGCAGAAAATGCCACAAGAAAAGAGCAGCTTTATCCCAGCCAAACCCAGATGTTTCAGAGCCGTGCAAAACCAAACAGTGAAACGCAGGGAAGGTTTTTTTTTGGGGGGTTCCTGTTAACATGACCAGGTCTCTTTGTGGTCCCTCTGCTTCAGCCACAACAGCCTGATGAGAAATTGCCATTTCTCAGCAGCTCAGGCTGATTTCTCATTCGGAGAAGGAGATTTCTTTGTGCTGAGCAGATCCTGTCTTGCCAAAATCGGTGCTGGGAGAGGGCTCCACACAACTCCCCAGTTCTCAGCAATGGCAGAAA
This sequence comes from Hypocryptadius cinnamomeus, assembly GCA_013400635.1. Taxonomy (NCBI): domain Eukaryota; kingdom Metazoa; phylum Chordata; class Aves; order Passeriformes; family Zosteropidae; genus Hypocryptadius; species Hypocryptadius cinnamomeus. The sequence goes on along the minus strand of VYZP01004005.1, from coordinate 21,366 downwards.
GAAACCCCAAATGCAAACAGAGCCCAGCTCACTCTGTTATTAGTGGTTAAAAAGGGAGCAGCTGCAATATTGTAGCCTGATGTGGTCCCACTTGCTGCTGAACAGGGTTAATTTTATTTTTTCGTTTAAAATAGTGAAGTGTAAAAAGCAACTCGGAGCTTTCTCTTCTCGCCGAGAAATCCCAAAGATCTTTAGTGCCCTCTACAGCCACTCTGGATCCCTTCTCACCCTCAAGACTCCTCTCGGTTTGTGTCCCTGTTCTTCTCCCTGTTTCTGCAGTGAGCTGCAATGTGCAGCCCTTCAAACGAGCTTTCAGCACTGCATTAATCACCAGCCTTAATGGGCAATTCCAGCTCTTTTCCTGCTAATATATTTGCATGCTCTTTACGTAAGAGAATGCTCCAAAGTACAGCCTGTGCAGCTGGAGAACCACGAGCTCGTTTCATCCCCACCCCAGCTATGCACAGTGTGGTTTGTATCCCCAAAAAAAAAAAAAAAATGGTACAGAAGGCACAGTTTTGCTCCCTGTGCACTCACACCTCATCTCTTCTGCCTGGAGCCAGCAGGAGATTGTGGAGAACTCATGGAAAAGTCCTGAAAACCCCAAATTGCTCTGCAGGCTCAGGATTTACCCTGAGGGGTCGCACAAAGCAGAGTCAGGGATGGTTTGGGTTGGAAGGGAGCTGGAGGATCAGCCTGTTCCAGCCCCCAAATCGGGGTAAGGGACACGTGGGCTGCTTCAAACAACAAAAATGAAAATATGAGCAGTATCCATGGCCAAAGGGCTGAAAGCTCCTTGCAGATTGCAAGGCTGGTAAAGCTCTTGGATCAGGGAAAATCAGGATAGAGCTGTGGTGGGAGGTGGGATTCTCCTGACCTGCCATAGCTAAAATGTCATTTCAGCCATCTGCTCCTGAGCTTTCCAGAGCTGAAACCTCCTTTCATCCACATTGTCCTGACCTGCCATAGCTAAAATATAATTTCATCCACCTTCTCCTGAGATTCCCAGATCTGAAACATCATTTCGTCCAGCATTTCATCCCTCTTCTCCTGAGCTTTCCAGAGCTAAAGCATCACTTCATTTGCCTTTTCCTGATATTTCCAGAGCTAAAATATCATTTCACTCCCATCCTCCTGAGATTTCCAAAGCTCAAACATAATGTCAGCCACATTCTCCTGAACTTGCCATACCTAAAACATCATTTCAGTCCCATTCTCCTGAGATTTCCAGAGCTAAAATACCATTTCATCCCTCTTCTCCTGAGATTCCCAGAGCTAAAACATCATCTCAGCCCCACTCCCCTGAGATTTCCAGAGCTAATTCATGCCCATTCTCCTGGCTAGCCATAGCTAAAATATAATTTCTTTCCCATGCCAAGGAACTCCTGGATTCAGGGGGAATTTTCCATTTGTTGACAGGGGAACATCATCCTTTGACTGCTCTGCTACTGGAACAAAATTCCCAAAAATATCCTGTGGAGGAGAAGTTCAGATAGAAGCTGAGCCACATCAGCAGAAACTGCATGGGCTGAGGGGACTGCTAAACCCCTAAATAATAACAAATATTTTATTTACAGCTGGTAAATGACCCCCAGATGTGTGGGAGCAAACCCTTCCTCGGCAGATGAGTGAAAAAGCCAGAAAAAATCCTGAGAACTCCCAGATATTTCAGCAAACCCTGGTGCTCCAAATGGCAAAACCCCTTTTATTCCATTACGTTTCAGCCTCTGTTCTCACTTTTACAGTTTCCTGGAAAACCAAATTATTTATTTATTGGAGGAGGTGGAGGCAAAAAAATAAAAAAATTCAATTGAAAATATTATTTTCCCTGTGGTGTTTTCATTTCAAAACCCAGTTTGATTTTGTGTGTGTGTGTGGATATGAAATAAAGCCTTGAAATGAAAACTTGTGTTTCATTTTGAAATGTCAGCCTGGGCAACATTTTCAATGCAGACATGGGACTTTATTCCTGTCTTTAAAAATATTCAAATAAGATTTCCTTGCTTCATTTTAAGCACTTCAATTTTTCATCACCTTGTTTCCCTCATTGCTGACTCTTCCCTCCTCCTCTCCCCTCTGCTCATTCTTTTCTATGCAGAAAAAGGCACAAAACCAGAAAAAATGTAGTAAAAATAATTCCCATCTCCGTTTCATTTTTTTTTCCAGACAGCATCATATTGAATATTTTTTCCATTTAAAAAAAAGAGCGACAAGTGAGAAAAAGGGAATAATTTCACTTTGTTCATATTTTCTCACTTTTTCACTTTCTATTCTCCAGAATGATGAGCTTTGAACTGAAAAAATAAAAGGGGTGAGGGAGGCATTCCTAAAATCAGGATATTTCCAGTTGGGATCTGAACAGAACCAGTCCCTATTCCCAGGTTTACTCCAGGTTTACTCCAGGATATTTCCAGTTGGGATCTGAACAGAACCAGTCCCTATTCCCAGGTTTACTCCAGGTTTACTCCAGGATATTTCCAGTTGGGAACCTGAACATAACCAGACCCTATTCCCAGATTTACTCCAGGATATTTCCAGTTGGGAACCTGAACATAACCAGACCCTATTCCCAGATTTGCACCAGGATATTTCCAATTGGGTTCCTGAATATAAGCAGTCCCTATTCCCAACTTAATCCAGGATATTTCCAGATATTTCCAGTTTGGAGCAGGAATATAACCAGTCCCTATTCCCAGGTTTATTCCAGGTTTACTTCAGGGTATTTCCATCTGGGAACCTGAACCATTCCCAGGTTTACTCCAGGAAATTTCCAGTTTGGAGCTGGAACATAACCAGTCCCTACTCCCAGGTTTTCACCAGGTTTACTCCAGGATATTTCCAATTGGGATTCTGAATATAACCAGTCCCTTTTCCCAGGTTTACTCCAAGATATTTCCAGTTTGGAGCTGGAACATAACCAGTCCCTATTCCCAGGTTTATTTCAGGGTATTTCCAGTTGGGATCTGAACAGAACCAATCCCTACTCCCAGGTTTCCACTCCCCACACACACAAATTATGATGGAGGACACAAGTGTGGGGGAATTGGTGACAATAAAATGAGATTAAACTGGAGCCTTGTCTTCAGTTCTTGATGGAAAAGGAAAATCTCCTGGAGGACAAGGGAAATCCAGCTGGGAAATGTTTCAGGGGCCTTGGAGCCATATCAGGTACCCAGGAAAGGAGAACAGAGACCCCAAAGCTCTGACAGGCATATCTGAGTGGGGGCAGAGCCGCTTTATCATGGAGGGATGATGGGCAGAGTCTCTGTTTCTGTTCTCTCTCTGAAAGCCAGCAGTGAATCCAGAGTGATTTGGGAAGAGAGAGAGCTGGGAGGGAAGGAATGTCAGACTCCAGCTTGGTTTTCTCCCCCATAAATTCAGCCCTTCCATGCCCCTGTCCTTTGTTCAGCCCCTGCTCACAGGAATAAAGAGTTCTTTGCTCCTGGTGGGGCTGATTTTCCAGCCAGCTCCTAGAAAATAAACAGATTTTCTATTTTGCATAATTGATCTGCTGGGTCAGGAGCTGGTTTGGCACCACAGGGGCAGCTGGCTCGGGGTTCACTTTGGGGTTTGCACAGGAATTAAACCCAGCTCCAAGCTGTGCCCAATCCCTGGCAGTGCCCAAGGCCAGGCTGGATGGGGCTTGGAGCAGCCTGGGACAGTGGAAGGTGTGGGTGGGAACTGGAGGAGTTTAAGGCCCCTCCCATCCCAAACATTCCATGATTCCATGACTTTGTGAGCACAAAACTCCTTCACTCCTCGAGATTAGTCACTGCTTGTAGGAAGCAACATTCCCAAACCCCATCCAAGCCATGGGGAAAGCCAACAAAGCCTCCAGACCTCAGCAAAGCATCTCCAGAGCTGAGGAGAAATGGGGAATTTCAGGACAGGCTCAGGGACAGAATTTTCTGTGGAAAAACAGGGAAAGGAAATGAAAGGAGCAACTCCAAGCTCTGAACTAGAGGAGGCAGGGAGTGCTTCTGTTTTAATAATCACTAGTCCTGTGCAGATAGGGCAGTGACTCCAGGATCCATTTATTTTGGGAATTTGCCCCAGCCCAGGGCTCTGTCTGTCCCTCTGCCTGGGCCTTTTTGTGGCTGCTGACTGGGTTTCACCAACCTTGACACTTAGAGGCCAAAAATCAATCTTCCAAGGACAAGATGGCCAAGATTACTAAATTATGGGCTCTTCATTATCTTGAGGTACCTGCTCAGGACAGATGAATTGCCTTCAAGTCAGGGCAGAAAATCCTCCAGGGAGCAAGCAAAGAATAATGTGCAAATACTGCCTGAACACACGAATGTGCACCAAAGGAAAAAGGGAAAAACACACATCCCATTGCTTTTTTCCCCCCACTCATTCTGCTTCCTTTATGTTCAGTTGCTGGAAGATGGAGACATTTATTAATTCTCCATGCAGGAAAGTAAACAGAGATCTCCATCCTCTGGGATTTGGAGTCTGCTCTCAGCTGTCCCTAAGGAATCTTCCTGCCCTTCCTAATGGGCTCTGACCACAGCAGATCCATCTAGGGGGGACCATATCATTTTCTAAAGCCTCATTTAGGCTCATACACAAAGAAAACACGGCCCTGTCACGATGAAGAGATTTCAACTCCTTCAAGCTCCTTTTGCTTTATTTCTCGTAGCTGATTTAAAATGCAGGGCTGGGTTTAAGAAGGGAGAGGAGAGGGAAAGGAAGGAAGGAAAGGAAATAGCACAGGAGCTGATTTGCCAGAGCTGCATGAAATGATGGATTTTAAAAGTCCTTTTTAAAGAAAGTGGGGGAGCTTTTTTAGAACAAGTGCCTGCCATAAAAGAGGGAGAAGGGAAAAAGACATTATCTGGTCTGGTAGTTTTCAGGAAGTTGTGGTCCCAATTCCCTAAAAATAAAATTCCTTTATGATCATCACTTTGCTTATTACTTCTCTTGGAGTAGCACCCTGAAAACATCAGCAGAATTTGGGATCCTATTGTAAAACCAGACTGCCCAGACCTGGTGATTGACTAAATCTGCAACAGGGTGTGAACACCAAAAATTCCCTCCAGAATAGGCTCAGGAGCTCAGAACTTGGTTATAATCTCAGTTTCAGATGAAAAATGCAAATGTGACCATTATTTTTGAGCCCAGCTGTTGGATTATGTAACTGAGAGGTGTTTAAAAAACTTTCATTCTATTTTCAGTCTCATGAAAAGGGTGAGACAATACAGGTGTTACAACTCATGGCATCACAATCAGAATTCTCTACAAATCCATTTCCCACATCCAAGTGTATCAGAAAGATTTATTCTGATTTTATGGAGGAGTTCAGCTGTGAAAAGAGCACAATTCTGATTTTGTTAAGGTTCAACCTCTCCCATTTCCAGCTCCACGTTGGAATGGAGATGATGGCAGAACAAAACTGGCCAGGAAGGATTTGACAGAAGCAAGGAGAGCCCGTGACCCATCCTGGTGAACATGGAAGGGAATTTCCAGGTGGGAAATTTCCCTGGATGAAACTTCTCAGCCCAATCCACTCCTGGTGGAAACCACCACCAGCCAGAGGAGGCTGCAGTGGAAGCTCATAAAATAAGAGATTAAAGAGCATCTCAACAGCAGAATTAGTTCTCCTCCCTCCTTATTCATGGAGGAGTTTCATGTTTAATATCCATGGATTTATTCCCGAGTTCCCTGTCCAGGACACCTCCCAGCTGCCAGCCTGGGCAGAAAATCAGCCCATCTTTCTAGTAAAAGGCTGATTTTCTGGTAATGCCATTAAAGAGGAGATTTTGGAACAATAACTAATCTGTTCTCTGGGATATTTGCACACTGGAATTCCTCTTCCCTTCCCTGATTTGTTTTTTTTCATAAGGAAGAAAACTGAATTGCTATAGATAATCTAAAGCTGACCTGGCTGATTTATGGTAGATAAAATGATTGATGTGGAGCCCACCTCAGGGAGTTTTATCTTTTCTGGGGCAGAACTTTAACAGGGAAAATTTAGTGCAGCTCTGAAATCAGCAGAGCAAAGACCTGGTCCTATAAATTTAAGGACATTGAAATATTCCATAATATTTCAAACCCTTTTGGAGCCTCCAGCAGAAAGGGATGGAGCTGATTTGGGGGCCTCTCTGAAATGGTGGAATGACCCCAATTTGGGCTCATGAGAGATCAGAATCAGGAATGATTTCCCTAACCAGAGAAAGGAAACCTCTGCTGTAGGATCTGCCTGGGATGGGACATCAGGGTCCCGTTTGTCCCCACACCAGCACCAAGTGATGTGGACAACCAAGACACTGGTGAAGAGTTCCTGTGGATAAAAAGAAAAAAAGGTGTTGAGCTGGCTCTGATTTAGTGTCCAACAGCAGCTGCTGACAGCCAGGCAGGCAGGGCCCGTTGCACAGGGTGTTTTTCATGGCTGCAATCTCCCGTCGCAGCTTTTGCAGAAGTGGAATTAAAAATCTTCCCTGCTTTGTGGTGAGGACAGACAGATGCTTTCCTGCTTTAATTCCTGAGTGGCCAGAACATGTTCGTTGACATTTCAGCTTGATGTTTTAATTGGCTGATTTGAATAAAACTCAGACAGGTTGTGTTGCTCCCTTTGATTTCGTGTCTCCCAGCCCAGCAGCCAACAAAAAGAAGACAGCGGGACAAGGAGGGGCACTGACTTTTCACCTCTCTGATTCTCTCCCTGTTTTGTTGAGCTCTTAATATATTTAAATTCATGCCTCGTTAAATTAGCCCTGTGTCCTGCAGGGGCTGAAGTCACACGCAGCAACTGGGGCTGGAAGGACTGGTGGTCCAAGGGGATGAGCCACTTCTTGGTGCTGTCCCACCAACCTGGTCCCAAAACCCAACTGAAATAACATTTTTCACTTGAAACAGAACCAAAGCTGTGATATTAAAAACTCCCTGTGCTAAACTTCATGATAAATTTTATTTTTGGGGTGGATCTTATCTAGAAATCCTTTCCTTTGCTCCCATTCAACTAAAAATTCACCCAGACAGGTAAAAATCCGATTGATTTTGGGGAGAAAAGCTCCATGTGTGCCCAGGGCCAGAACTGGAGCCTGTGTGCTGCTATTTAGCAAGAAAGAGAGAATTCTTTTTTCCACGTAGCAGAAAGGAAATTGTGCTTTACTGTATTGTTTACCCTTCCCAGTACTTTAATTTTCCCTTTGTTTAATATTACAGCAGAAGCCATTTATCTTCCTGCATGATCAAATAAACTGGGTGGTAAAAGAACGGATATTTAATTCATTGGGAGGGGGAAAATGGTATTAAAGGTGGACCAAAGGGATCTGATTTGGAAACAGAGTCATGTGGGATTTGCTACCTCACACTTGCCTCAGTGCCCGAGGGGAATAAAAGGGGATTTTTATCATCCCAAAGAAAGATTTGGGATATTCTTTCCCAGCCCTGCAGTGCAGGGGGTGCAGCTCTGAAAGCTGATATTGAACTGCTGAAAAAGAGCCAAAAAAAGAGATCAGGGGTGTCAGGATGGGAATTTAGGGGTTATCAAGATTTGGAGATAAGGAATATCAGGATGGGAATTTCGGGGTTATCAGGATTTCAAGATAAGGGGTATCATGATGGGAATTTCAGGGATTATCAGGATTTGGAGATAAGAGTATCAGGATGGGAATTTAGAGATTATCAGGGTTTGGAGATCAGGGGTGTCAGGATGGGAATTTAGGGGCCAGCAAGATTTGGAGATAAGAGTATCAGAATGGGAATTTAGAGGTTATCAGGATTTGGAGATCAGGGGCATCAGGATCAGAATTTCAGGAGTTGCCAGGATTTGGAGATAAAGACTTCCAGGACGGAAATTAGAGGTTATCAGGATTTGGAGATCAGGGGTATCATGATGGGAATTTCAGGGATTATCAGGATTTGGAGATAAGAGTATCAGCTTGGGAATTTAGAGGTTATCAGGATTTGGAGATCAGGGGTATCAGAATGGAAATTTCAGGGGTATCAAAATGTGAATTTCAGGGGTATCAGGATGGGAATTCAGGAGTTACCAGGATTTGGAGATAAAGAGTGCCAGGATGGGAATTTAGGGGTCATCAGGATTTCAAGATAAGGAGTATCAGGATGGGAATTTCAGGAGTTACCAGGATTTGGAGATCAGGGGTATCAGAATGGGAGTTTCAGGGGTATCAGGATGGGAATTTAGGGGTTACCAGGATTTGGATTTTAGGGGTATCAGGATCAGAATTTCAGGAGTTACCAGGATTTGGGAAGCACGAGGAGCTCGTTAGGACAGAAGGGGCGAGGTTCAAATGCTGTGAAGTTCCAGCATGGAAAACAAAAGGTGCAGCCTGAAAAAGGGAAATTTTCCTTCAGCCCTCCACGATCTTGATCCCAGTTTTTCCATGGCTTCAGAGGGATTTTCTGGCTGGGACACCAGGCTGAACCTGACCCCCACTGTGGTTCTGTGCCTGATGAGCTTCTCTACCAGTTTAAACCAGGAGCAGGTCTGACAGGACTTAAAAACCTCCTGGAAATGGGAAAATTTACAGGATTTTTCCCATCTAAGCATTTTTTTTGGCAGGCAGAAAGGCAGGATTCACTTCTCTCCCAACCAAACATCTCATGGGGTGCAAATACTTCCCTTTTTATGCTTTTTTTTTTTTTCCCCCTATTCAGCCTTTTTCTGAGAGTTACTTAAATAGAAGGTGCTGATTTTCCCTGTGACAGTACAAATTTGTGTCAGGGTGTTCATCATCCTCCCTTTCATCATTCTCCCCTGGTTTTTTTAGAGGAAAAATGGAAATTTAATACTTAAGTGGCACCTCTTTGATTACAAACACACAGAAAACCCAAAACTTTATCCCTTTCAAATCTGTTCCTTCTCCCAGTTTTGATGGAGAGGCTTTGCCTGGCAGACACAGAATTTGTGTAGCACCATCACCAGGAAAAGAGATAAATTATAAAGATGAAAGCCCTTATTTCATCCCCATCTCTTTCTGCAGCAAATTGCTAAAATAAAACTCATCAAGAAATCTGCTGTGGGTATCAAAGCTCCTTTTATGAGTTTGAGGAAGGATTAAGCAAATTAAGAACAGGAAAGTGTAACAACACCAGGCCTTTGAGGACCAGCCTTAATTTTTCCAGCATATCTCACCTAACCACAGGAATATTTTTTCCTGTGAAGGAGCATTTAAATATTTATTTGAAAATGGTGAAGTGCCTTCCTATAAAGACACAAATCATTGTTTGAGTTGGCAGGCCCGAGAGCGAATAAAATACCTAAATGTGGTTCAGATATTGCCATTTATTATTTTTTATGAGAAAAAAATGTACCCTGAAAGAAGCCCTCGAAATACTTGATTATTTTTGGGAGCAGGCTGTGGGTAAAAAACCACTGTTGCTATATCAAGTTTTGGAGAATAAGAGATAAACTTGACCAGAATTCATGGATCTGTGTAGGTTTAATGCTGGATATAGAAGGTTTTAATTTTTTTTTAAATGTTTTATAGACTCAGAGCCTGGTGTTTCTTATGTTACAATTTCAGTGGTTGAAGTTTTGGGGTTTCATTCAATCACTGTTGTTCTTTGAATTTAGAAAATCTGATTTTCTGTGTCAAATCTCTGGAGTTTAAGAAGGAAGCTGAGCTCCCATCATAATCTTGATGAAGGTTTTATGGTCAGAATCTGCTCTGAAATAAATGATGCCCACCCAGGGTCATTGTGCCATGAGCCTTTATTTAAGATTTTTTTCATTGAATGATAAAAATCTGTTTGGAAAAAAAAAAAGAAAAAAATTTACAAGCACATTAGAGGCCACAATTTGATAAATTCAATGCCTGGTGTGGAAATAAAATGTGATCTCCACAGTGAATACAAGGATTGGGGCAGGAAAAAGAAGGAAAAAGAATCCTGGCCATGATTGATGAGGGAGAATTTGTTGATTTGAGCTGGTTCTGCTCAGAGGGGAGGGGGAAAACTGAGGAATTTCTAACCCAAAGCTTTAAAGCAGAACATTCAAACAGACACTGGCTGCAAATATACAACACACACACACACAAATAATTTTTTAAAAAAAGGTTAATTTGTTTTCATCTGCTGGTTGCAGTCCTAGAGGTGAAGTTTGTTTTTCCCTCTGCAGCAGTGCAGGGAGGAGATACGCCCCATATGCCAGTAGCTCTGCTGCCAGATGTTTGCCAGAGGCTTTTCCCTCCCCATTCCCATCCCCATCCCCATTCCTGTTTCCATTCCCGTTTCCATCCCCATTCCTGTTCCCATTATTCCCATTATTCCCATTATTCCCATTATTCCCATTATTCTCATTCCCATTTCCCATTCCCATTCCCATTTCCGTTCCCATCCTCATCTCCATCCCCATCCCTGTTCCCGTTCCCGTTTCCATCTCCATTATTCCCATTATTCCCATTCCCATCCCCATCCCCATTCCCATCCCTATTCCCATTTCCCATCCCCACTCCCATTCCCATTCCCATCCCTATTCACATCACCATTCCCATCCTCATCCCCATTCCCCTTCCCATTCCCATTCCCATTCCCATTCCCATTCCCATTATCCCCATTCCCATTCCCATTATTCCCATTCCCATTCCCATTCCCATTATCCCCATTCCCATTCCCATTATTACCATTCCCATTCCCATTCCCATTCCCATTATCCCCATTCCCATTCCCATTATTCCCATTCCCATTATCCCCATTCCCATTCCCATTATTACCATTCCCATTCCCATTCCCATTATCCCCGTTCCCATTCCCATTATTCCCATTCCCATTCCCAGCTGTTTATTTGAGAGACCCTTTCCAGCGTGGTGCAAACGTGCTGGAATAAGAGGCCTTAAAAATGAAAGATTTCTGCTGCGGGCAGGGAGAGCCCAGGGCATCCTCACAGGACCGAGCTCCGGGGCCAGGGGTGCTTGTGGCTTCCAGGACAGCTCAGGATTTCCCTGGATTTTTTGAGGGATCCACATTTAACAGAGGAGCACGTGCCCACACGAAAGAGACAGAAATTATTTCTGGTTTTGGAGGTGTGTGTTGGCCAGGCCAGAGGGGACATGGCAGTGATACCTCAGGATTTTAGCTTTTATATTTTCATCTATTTGTAATCCTGTAATTGTGCAGTGTATAACTCTAAACTCCATGTGCAGTGTGAGCTGCTGCTTTCCCATTTTGGGCAGACACAACAATTCCTCTCCAGGCCTGGCAATCAAGGACACCTCACTGCCTCAGGCCTGAGAGATGGAGACAAAAGGGGGTTGGGGGAGAAAACTTGGGGTAAATGACTTCATTAGCTGAAGCTGTAATTGGAAGATGAACCCCCCATATGCAAATGGATCAAACTTATAAAAGTGTCAAAACCTGTGACCCTTTGTCCATTTTGGGTGGGCTTTGTCTGCTCTAAATGTACCTGAAGGCCCTTCAATAAATAAAACTGCTTTTTATTCCCTTAGTTTTGTCTGGCCTCTGTTTTTAGGTAGCCACAAAAAGTCATCAGCAGAAATGGAATAATTGAGCTGGTGGAAATGGAATAATTGAGCTTCCCCTGGACAATAATTCAACCCCTGGGCTGCCCCAGGAAAGGGATTTGTGCCTGTTAGCCCACAAAATCCTGAGGGACAATGTTCCCCCTGGGACTCCTGGAGTGCTTTGGGTGGGAGGGGACCTCAGAGCCCCCCAGTGCCGTGGGCAGGGACAGCTCCAGCAGCCCAGGCTGCTCCCAGGTCAATCCCAGCTCAGCATCCCCACGGGCTGAGGCTCTGCAGGGGTGTCCTGGAGGGGCCGGGTGGCCCCAGAGGGACCCAGCTCTGCTCAGGACAATGGTGCAAAGCCCAGCCTGGCCCTGGCCAGGCCTGGCTCTGTCACTCCCTATTAGTCCCTCTGTCCAATTGCTCCACTGCCCCTTGATTGCTTTGTGTTTTCTCATCATTCCCAGTCTTAATTCCACCAATAGCCAGAAAACTTCCTATCATGCCAGTCACAGAGACAATTATATAAGAACCTTTCTTTTTTTTTTTCCTTTTTTTTTTTGTTCTCCCCCTCTTTTTATTCCAGTTTAGAGAAAACAAAGAGCCCCATTCATTCAATTTGCAGCTGAGTCTCTCAGGTTATGTAAATTGTTAAATCATCCATGCTCTTTCTTTTTAGCCATATTGCAAGCAGGGAATTTCCATACCCAGTTGAAACCCCACAATTGATCTATCCCGACAAACACGGCCATCAAGAGTTTCATCTTTTTTTTTTGGCTTCCTTTCTCCTGGTTAACCAACATGTTATACTCCCATGGAGAATAATAAAAAGAAATCAGGAGTCTTTCATGAAAATGTAAGTGGAATAAAACCTTGTGATATAATTAGGAGACTCATGTGGACTTCACTTGAGCTTTATTCGTTTCCATCAAGGCAGAATTTAGTGCAGAAGCCCAGCCAAGCCTCCATTTGCTTTCTCTTGATTTTTATTTCTTTTTTAATTCTTACTATTTTTACATTACAGCTTCAATGAACCAGAAGCTCCTTGGGAGAGCAGCTTTCCTCAGCCCAGTTATTGATTTCGGATTTTTGTAGGATTTCTCTGCAGTGGGAAATGACAGCAATTTTAGAGCTACTTAATGATGCCTGTTAATAGGAGAATTTTGATTTGCTTTGTGCTCATCTTGCTTTCCCTGCCCCTTTCTGGTCTCAGTTTAAAAAAGGAAAAGGACATTATAAAACCTGGCTTAGGCTTGGCCAACTGGGGACACTCAGAGTGAGGTTTTGGCCAGCAAGTGTCACAATTTGCACAGGGTGAATAAATTCTCCTGTCTTTGCAGAAAATCAAGTCCCCTGCATGGCTGTCACTGCTGAAGGGACATCTCTTGTTTTTCCAGGGCTTGGCCAAGGAGCTCTGTTCAGAGATCTCCCTCCAGAAAGGTGTGTCCTCCTCATTTGGGTAATAACAGAATATTTTATACACTCAGAGCCTGCTGTTTCTTATGTTACAATCACAGTGGTTGAATTCTGGGGTTTCATTCAATCACTGTTGTACTTTCAATGTAGAAAATCTGATTTTCTGTGTGAAATCCCTGTAATTAGTAAACAACTCCAGACCAAAGTGATCCTTGGTAGATCAAGGTTTGCAGATTCTTTCAAAATGATCTTTGTCAGGATTTGTTTATTGTTTATTATGCAAAATAAACATCACTTACAGCCCTCAGTTCTGCTGGTGTTACCTAGAAATTTATTCTGCTTAAGAAAAATTTGTCCACCCAGATATTTGCAACAGCCTTAAAGTAAAGGAGGGGAGTTTTAGATGGGATTTGGGGGAAAATTGTTCCCTGTGAGGGTGGGGAGGCCCTGGCACAGAATTCCCAGAGCAGCTGGGGCTGCCCCTGGATCCCTGGAAGTGTCCAAGGCCAGCTTGGAGCACCCTGGGACAGTGGAAGTTGGCCCTGCCATGGCCTTAATGCTAATGTCACCTTTCAGGGCTTTCCTAATCTTGAAGGATAATCTTGAAGGTTTTTCCAACCCAACCCATGCCATGATTCTCTACAGCCCTGAAAAATTCAACAACAGAATAACAAACCAAGATATGAACACCTAGACTAAAACCCAGACTGGCAAATCTTCCCTGGCGAGTTTATGCACACCTAGACTAAAACCCAGACTGGCAAAGCTTCCCTGGTGACTTTATGAACACCTAGACTGGTGAGTTTATGAACACCTGGACTAAACCCCAGACTAGCAGAGCTCCCACAGAAGTTTCACCTCTGCAGGACAGGGGAACGAGGCCTGACCATGCCCTGGGTGGGCTCCCAGGTCTGGGATCCATTAGAGCCCAACATTCTCCCAAAGCCAGGGATGAATTCTCCTGCAGGAACCTGAGCAAGGCAGGAGCAGCACAAAGTTAATCAAGCACTGATCCTCCCAATCCACTTAATCACAGCCAGCTGCTACTTAAAGCCTCAGAAGAGCAACATCCCCAGGGCAGCCCTTTTGGAGGAGGGGAGAAGCCCTTCAGAGCAGCCTGGATGGGAGAAGGGCATGAAAAAGTTAATAAAATAAAAGTTAATTCCCTCAATCAAGGAGGGAGGGAGTAGTTCTGGGAAGTTCTAAAGCTTTCAATATTAATTTCTTCCCGCCTTCCCAGCTGCTGATCCCTGGAAGGCATTTGATTTGTACTAAAATATTTGCTCAGAACCCAGGTTTCCTCCTGCAGTGTACACAGGCCATGTGGTGCCTGAGACTTGGCTGTGGGGTTTTTCCCTCTTTCATTCCAAGTGTCTCTAAAAATTCTAAAAACCCCGACCACGCCACTCCAGTTTACGTTGGCTGGGTAATCTTGTCCTCATTTTTTATTTCTTCTTTTTTATTATTATTTTTTTTTGAGGGATGTATGGTCTCTTGGCCATGTCATCCTCTCAGCATAAAATCAGGCCTCTTTTAACAAATGTGTTATTCCCCATTTGAACTTTATTGGGCTGGAACGGTTGGAGGGGTTCTGACAGGATTTGAGGTGTTTCAGCTTCCACAGAGGAAATCCCTAAGTACATCACAGAGGCCTCTTTGCAAAACACTTCATGGGATGGAGGAGAACGCTTCTCTTCCTGAATTCTGCCTGGGGAAGCCGAGATCCTGATGGATTGAGTGACTTGATAAAATCAGTTTTAGACTGGGGGGGGCTGTGGCAGAGCTGAAATTTAAATCAGATTTAAATCCAAGGTGAATCCACACTCCCAGTGCTGGAGTCACTGCGTGGATGAGGGGTTGTGGGGTTCAGAGAGGATCTGCTGGGAGAACATTTAATTATTTATCATTTAACATTTGGACATTTAATTATTAATCTCAACTGCATTGAGCCATCAACTTGCTCCCTCAGGACTTTAGGAATGCTCTGAGAGCAGCATTTAGGAATAATCAGATTGTGGGTGGTGTGATTGGGATGGAGTAAAAATCTGCAGGCTCTGACAGTGAAAAGATGATTTCAATGGGTGTCCCTTTGTCCCCAGCAGCACCCCTGAGAGCTCCCCAGCAGCTCTGGCCTGGATTCCCATGGGGATGAAGATCCTGGTCCAGCCTGGAGCAGATTTCCCACTTTAGTTCCCATATTATGAAACAAAACTCCAGCTTTAACTCCAGGCTGCCACAAGCAGCTGTTTTTTAGAAGGAAAGAAAGTTGTCATCAGCAGCAGCTCCCTTTCCTTCTGCTGCATTCCCACTTTTCCATGAATCTGCAAACATTTTTAAAATGCAAAGCACCGCTCAGCAGTTTCCCATTGCTGCTTTTCCCTTTGCCATGGCAAACACATTCCACAATCCTTCCCCTAATATTTGGTTTTCTGCAAAGTTTTCCACCAGAGAAATATTCCTGCATATTAAAAAAGCAGCGTTTTGGACATACCACAGACTTGTACTTTTTTTCTTAGAACAGAAAATATCAACATTTTAAATCAATATTGATGTTTTTATACTCACACACCCACACCTGCATCCTGATGCATTCTCAAGGTACCATGATATGGAAAAACACCCTGGAATCATCAGAATTCTGCTAAAAATTCATGGTTCTTTTGAAGGTACCTTGTAAAAATCATCTGGGCTCTATTTGGTGCTCTATTTTAAAGGAATTTGCAGCATTTCAGGAGTTTTGTGTGGCAAAAAATGCCACTCTCCTGCTGACAAAACACCTGAACTAAAACAGGATTTGGGGGGGCTCAACCAAATTTTTACAAATTCCTGTAAGATTTGGGGGTGGAATTTGGGGGGNTTTAAACTCAGTCACCCAGCTTATTTTGAACTCTATGTTTTCTTATTTTAAACTTATTTTAAACTGTGTTTTCTTATTTTAAACTGCCTTTTCTGTAGCCAAAATCACTTCAGGCCTCACGTTTTCCATCTCCACTTCCCACCTGCTGGGCATCCCTGTAATTAGTAAACAATTTCAGCCCAAGGTGATCCTCGACAGATAAAAGTTTGCAGAATCATTTTGAAATAATCTTTGAGAGTATTTCTTGTATTAAAGAGAAGCTGTGGCTGCTCCTGGACTCCTGGAATGTCCAAGGCCAGGTTGGACAGGGCTTGGAGCAGTCTGGGGTAGTGGAAGGCGTCCCTGCCCATGGCAGGCGTGGGACAAGATGATCTTTAAGGTCCCTTCCACCCCAAACCATCCCACAAGTCTGTGGTCCTAAAATCAGTGATTGTTAGACTGAGCTTAGCACAGCACACAAACTTAGAGAACTTTTGGAGGCCTTTGCAAACAGTTGGGTTCAGATGGGATCTGGGGGGGAAATGACAGTCAGGGTTGAGATTTGGTGGGAAATAACAGTCAGGGGTGGGATTTGGTGGGAAATGACGCTCAGGGATGGGATTTGGGGGAAATGACACTCAGGGATCAGATCTGGGGGGTAATGATAGTCAGGGATGGGATCTGGGGGGGAATGACAGTCAGGGATGGGATCTGGGGGGGAATGACAGTCAGGGATGGGATCTGGGGGGGAATGACACTCAGAGATGGGATCTGGGGGGAAATGACACTCAGGGATGGGATCTGGGGGGAAATGACAGTCAGGGATGGGATCTGGGGGAAATGGCACTCAAGGATGGGATTTGGGTGGGAAATGACAGTCAGGGAACTCCTCTGACTGCCGCAAATTCTCCTGTCCAGGTTTACACTCCACCTGGGCATGGGGGAGAAGCAGCACAAGAAATTTGCCCTTTTCATGGTGAACTCAATCTCTGCCAAGCCCCTGCTCCCGAGTGTGCCTGGTGCTCAGTGAAGGAGCAGCAAACACCG
This sequence comes from Hypocryptadius cinnamomeus, assembly GCA_013400635.1. Taxonomy (NCBI): domain Eukaryota; kingdom Metazoa; phylum Chordata; class Aves; order Passeriformes; family Zosteropidae; genus Hypocryptadius; species Hypocryptadius cinnamomeus. The sequence continues at coordinate 4,635 of VYZP01004005.1, read as the reverse complement.
ATTTGGGCTCCTGGAATTCCCACCCCACAGCCCTGAGCACTGGCCAGGGACAGAGGGCAACCCCATCCCTAGCAGAGCTGTGCACTGGGAGAGCTCCCCGAGATCACATGGAAAAGTTTAACACTACCCCTGCAAGCTTTTGGTGCGTGAAGGCTGGAAAAAAAACCCTGCAGAACATCCTTAAAATGTAAAACATCTTGGTCTTTTAATAATCCCATGCGGTATGTTTTCACTTTAGCAATAATTGTATTTTCTTTTTGCGTATTTTATTTAACAACATTTCAGGGCCCGGCTAATCTGTTCCATCTGGAGAGGGAGTGAACAATGTGCTGAGCACAGGAACAACTGCCTTTATCAGGCAGGGCTGCTTGGCAGCAGCAATCCAACACCCGGCAGAATTCCCGGCAGGAATTGTGCTCCCTCCTACCGTGGGCACCTCTGTGCTGCCATCAGCAGGTGGCAGGAAGGGGCAGAAGGAATTTGGTCTTGAATTTTCTCAGTGGATTTTGGTGTTGAATTATGTCAGTGGATTTTAGTGTTGAATTTTCTCAGTGGATTTCAGTGTTGAATTATGTCAGTGGATTTTAGTGTTGAATTTTGTCAGTGGATTTTATTGTTGAATTATGTCAGTGGATTTTAGTATTGAATTATGTCAGTGGATTTTAGTGTTGAATTTTCTCAGTGGATTTCAGTGTTGAATTATGTCAGTGGATTTTAGTGTTGAATTTTGTCAGTGGATTTTATTGTTGAATTGTGTCTGTGGGTTTTATTGTAGAATTTTGTCCATGGATTTTAGTGTTGAATTTTGTCCGTGGATTTCAGTGTTGAATTATATCAGTGCGTTTTATTGTTGAATTATGTCCGTGGATTCTATTGTTGAATTATATCAGTGGATTTTAATGTTGAATTTTGTTAGTGGGTTTTATTGCTGAAGGATGTCTGTGTGTTTAACAGTAATTGGGGGGAGATAAATCAAAGACCTACAAGGGACAAATAATTGAGCCGATGTGAAGCTGGTGGAGGTGCATTTATGGGTTTTTTACAGTTTTCAAAGCAAACAAAGCACCCAGGTGTGACAGCTGATATTTAACAGTCGTGCTGCAGCATCTCCCTCAGCCCCTCCGGATGCTGAACACGTCAGGGGAGAATCCTCAGAGCTCTGGTTGGGATCCACCTGGAGCAAAACTGCCCAGCAAGATCCCTCTGCCATGGACAAGGAAAGGTGCCCAAACATCCAGTGCCACAAGAGCCAGGCAGGGGCAGCCCAGGCTGGGTTTAGGGAAGGACAAGCAGAGATTTCCTGGGGGCAGAGCCCACCCCAAAGTTGCTGGGGCTGTTTTGGAACCTTGGCTGCTGAGAATTGGAGACTTTCTGTGCTGCCAGGCACTGACCCCCAAGAGAACACTGCATTGACCTGAGGCTGTGGAGAAGGCTTCCAAAACTGAATGATAGAACCAAGATTATGAGTGTGGAGTTTAAATAAAAGTGTATAATATCACATAGTAGAAAACTTAGAGTTTAAGGGTTTAGAATATAGTAATAGATATAAAGCAAGATGGAGGTTTTAGGGCAGAGGCTTCTCCTTCTTCACCTTCTTCTCCATGGGTTTGGGTGGTTTTGTGTAATTAAATAAAAAAGTCCCCATTGTGGGCACGAGTGGTTGGTTATTGGGTTAAAAGTGAAAATAATTTAGATGTCATTTCTTAATTGGACAGTTTATCCTTAAAAGGCCTTGCAGAGAGAGAGATGGGGCTCCATTTTTAGTTGGTTAGAGTGAAGTGCTGTAGAACTCGGGGTTTGTGAGACTGTGACATAGATAAGAACTGATAAACATCTGAGTCCAACAGGAAATACCCTCTAGCACATTTAATCCTGACCTTGGCAAAAAGGAAGCAAAGACTCACAGAGCCCCCAAACCACGCCACAATCACCTCAAAAGCTGCTCCCCATTCCCGAATGGCACAGGTGTGGCTGCCAGGAGGTTCCCCCACATTCCCCTCCCCAGGAAAGGTGGGAGTCCCTGTGGAATGCAGCACCTCGTGGAGAGGATCACCCCGCTGGTGACTGAGCAGTGACATCGGGCTGGGCACAAAAATGTGCGGGGAAAACCGGGAGAGCCAGCCAGCCGGGAAAGGCGTGGCTGCCCTGCCCTGGCTGAGGCTTTGAGGCTTGGTCCTGCTCCGTGGGGGAACACTCAGGCTGGCAGTGATGCAGAAATGAAGCTGGACTGGTGAACACCTTAGGTGAACCTGGGGCTGGAAAAGGAGCAGGGAATTCGAACACTTCCAGGAGAAAAGAAGTAACTCTTATAGTAGCAACTTGATTTTGAGCCATCCAGCTGCTGGAATGCACAGGGCAGGGAGGATTATCCCTGCAAGTCCCGGGAGGAGGGGATGTGGGAGATGCTAGGGAGGCAATTGTTTGGGATTATCTAATTTATGATGTCACTTGGCAGTTTATTCCTGGGATATCTCATCACACAAACGCTGCTCTTCTGATTCCCCACCACATCCAAAGCATGGTGTTTGATTTCCTGTTCTTTATCATTTTTGCATTACTGCAGAAATCCCACACTCCCCATCAGGAACAGCTTGAATAAAAAAATCCAGGGGAAGGAAAAGAAAACAACCACGCTCGGAGGCCGCATCTCCAGGCACGGAGGAGTTCCTGCTCCCTGCTGACACCCACGGAGCTGCACACATTTATTGCAAGTGAGGACACACTGCATGAAGGGCAGTGTTTGTTTCTCCACCAAAACCCTCTCTGATATTCCTGGGGGCACCATCTGGAGCAGGGGGGTGGTGACATGGCCAGAGAGAGGCAAGAAACTCAGATTATTGCACAGGAAAGAGGAGGCCACCCCTAACCCACAAATATTCCATGTGGGACTGTGATTCCCCAGAGGATGGGCTGTCATTGTTTTGTGAGGCAGATCAAGAGGGATGCCAATTCCTCTTTATACATTTATAAATAGCTTTAATCCAAAGAAAATAAAGTGGGAATGAGCAAAGTCAGGAGGAAAAGTGTGGCTTCCTTGAAGCAAACAGATGAAGAATCTATTCCTGGGTGACAAAACCCACCCCTCCCACCCAAGCCAGCCCCCCAAGAGTAGAAATGGATTTCATATCACATTTCACAGTTCATTTCTCCTGCCTCCCCCGCAGCCAGGCCCCTCCTGGGCACACAAAGGCAGCAGCTCCATTTACTGCCCTCTCCTCACGGCTTTGTGCGCGGGGAGGCGCAGGGCAGCGGCCCAGTGTGGGAACCCCGAGGATTGAGATTGCTCAGTGAAGCTTGCCCGGGGGCTGCAGGCCCACTAAATCACGCCTGACAGACCATTGTTGCCAGGGGGGCTTTTGTTGGGGTTGGTTTTTCGGGAGTGGTGTTGGTTTTTCCCTGCCATGGCTTTGTAGTCCCGAGGCAGGGCTGGGAGAGGGGCTGGAGGGGGGCCCTGGCGCTGGGCCACTGCTCCACAAAGTGCTTTCAATGGCCACATTCCCGGTTTTGTTTTCCTTTCGTGATTATCCCGTGGCTCTAAATATGCTAATGAGCTTGGCATCTCCCTCGGGTTCCTGGGTTTCCAGTTTACCTGGGATTTTCCCTGCTGGAGCATCCCAAGGCTCCTCCATCCCTGTTCCTCCCCTCCCTTCATGGCCACGTTGTTTAGGGCTGAATTTGGACCTCGTGCTTCACCCTTTGGAAGATCTGGGCTTGGTTTTTCCTGCTGGCTGATCCATCACCTCAGGAAGGAAAGGAATGGCCCTGGAGAGTCATGCTCTAGGGAACTGTTGGATATTTGGGAAGAGAGGAATTGGAATGATGCTTGGTGTGTGCCAGATCTTCCTGAAATGATGCAGTGACAACAGAGAATAATCAATCAATAAATATAAGAAATATAAAATGTATTCTTATACAATATTAATAAAAATAATAAATAAATAATCAATATTGCCAACAAAAAAGCAAATCAAGAGCATCTTCTGATGTCATCAGGGGCCTGGGACACATTTGTACCCTGCAGATCTCACAGGTGGCTCACACACATAAACATTATCCACACTCATGTGCAATTTCAAATATCAAACAGTTTTAAACAGCAGAACCACCAGTTCCATGTGCTGCTGATAAAACCATAATGATGCCATTTAGGAACCTCTTTGGCCTGAAAAGAAAGGAGCTGTCACTGCAGGCGTGGCAGAGGGGACACCGCCAGGCAGTGAACACGATTTTTGTGATGCCTCCTTCAGCTTGAAGAGTTGCAAGTCTGGGCTTCCCTTCCTCTGCACAGCCTCCATGTGCACCCCAGGCAGGAGGAATTTTCCTTGCCTGCCTTTCTGAGTTTCAGCTGCGTGTCCTTCCTCCAGGACGGGTGCCAAAGTCCCAGATGTGCAAGATGGGAGAGGAACACCAGGACACAGAGGAGCCTGGGCTTGGATTTCTCAACAAGCACTTGACATCCCCATGGTGCTGTTTATTTCCCTAAAATCCCACCTGTGCACTGGAGGATTTCCAGCCAAGCCCATCTGGGAGTGAAGCCAAGGGATGAGGAGATCCATGGAGGCTTTTACACCTTTCAAGGGCTACCCTGAAACTGCAGCTTGAGATAAACCAAGCCTTTCCCTCTCCCTCTCCCTC
>VYZP01004004.1:23601-38845 GCA_013400635.1 Hypocryptadius cinnamomeus | reverse complement strand
CAGCTAGCCGGGGAGAAGAAACGGCGGCACTATCTGCTACCCCCAATGGGTCATCCATCAGTTTTTCCATCTCTTTCCTGAAGGCTCTTATGTCCTTGGTATTAATCAGTACATTTGCGTATCCGATGATTCCCGCGGTGGTGGGCACTTCTCTTAAAGAAAGGAGATTATGCTTGTCTTCCTCGCTCTCACTATCATCATTATTTACCTTCCTTGTTTTGTGCTGCGTCCTGCTGGCTGGGGGAGAACCAGTTTCTCCGGTGGGAAGGGTTTGCCTTTTTTTTTCTGCTGGTGGTGGTGGGGGCTGAGAATAATCCTGTGGATACTGCAATGCCGAAGCCTGCCCTTGTAAGAACGGGACTTCAGGAGACTGCATGAAAAGTGGGGGTGTCTGTGCTTGTGTGGGTTGGTGCGAAGGACCTGTGCAGAGTGACCTGCACGGGTTGAGGTGGGGGAGTTAGATACGGGGGCAGGAAGTTATCCAAGGGTTCCCATGCTTCGCTCTGGGTCACAGCACCCTTGTAAATTCTGATCAGGAACAATCCTGTACTAGCAAATTCCCATAATCTGGCGTAGTCCCTTTCCTCTTTATTCTGTGAACTCTTACCATCCCCATGATCATGTAAAGCTTTGCAAGTCCATCTTTCGAAGATGCCAAACACAGGCCAGACTAGATGTTTCCTAATCTCCTTACCTCCCCATATTTCTACACAATAATGAATCATTTTCTCCTTAGATATCCTTTCGGGGCAATCCTCCTAATGTTCTAACATCCACCCCAACGGGCTGTCTCTCGGGATCTCGGGTAAACCGTTTCCTTGTTCCTTTACGGGCTTATCCTGGGTTTTTCCCTGAACTTTACTTTTCCTCTGCCCCATCTTTTTGGAAATACAATAAACTATTTTTCTAGAGTCTACTTACCGTAACTCTGCACTGAGTTCCAAAAAAGGATTCTAAGTTTTAACCAGTACAGTCTTTTAATGCCTACTCTTTGTTCAGTATTACCAGTCTACTAGCCTCACAGCAAACCGATCTGTGGGTTTTTCAGCTGGAAATGAGCTCTCTATTTTTTTTCCCTACCTAGACTTACCAAGTCCTGAATCAAAAAGGTTTACCAGTTTCTCAAATGCCAGAGAATGTACCTTCTCTTTTTGATCCTTCCCGTGATCGACCCCCGAACTCCCAAGTTCCAGGCTTTACGCATGAAAATGAGTTTTACCACGTTATATCCGCTTCCCCCTTGACCAACCACTTCCCTCGCGGGAGACTGGAACTGCGATCTTGGGGTCCGCACTTGCTCTGTGATAGTATCACGTCTCACACATTCGCTCAATCACGCCTCATTCAACCACATGATACTTATGGTCCTTTTTCCCGTGTGGATTCTTCGTGCATGTAGAGTTTTATGAGTGAAAAATAACCTGCACAGCAACTCTGGAGACCCTCGCCCTGAGTCTGTCCGAATTGCCTGAGAGCTTTGGGCCCATTTTTATCCCCTCTTTGACCATGGCTCTGGCTTTTGGTTTGAGATCTGATTGGTTCCACGGGGTTTCCCAACCTTGTCAGGCCGCTGAAAATCAGCAGGGCACTGCCTGAACAGAGGAGGGGGTCCCTGACTCCTAAATCAGATCATGTCGGGGTCACCAGAATTGTTATGGATAATAAATGATAAAGCCAAATTAATAATTAATAAAATAGGGGTTTTTTTCACGACCGAGATTCGGTCTCCGATAGCCACAATCAAAGGGACAGCGTCAAGCCTGGGATCGGCGTTGGATGAACTCTGATCTGAACTCTACCGCTTTGGATCCCTTCTGTTCACAAATGCTATCTCTGTCAAGGTAGTTTTTATACAGTTTTTTCTGCCTGAGGCAGTTTATCCTATTCTTTTCGTGGCTTCACATACTCATGTAGTCTCCTTTCTCTGTGCTGGATTCTGATCACTGAGTCAGTCTCCCTGTCTCTCTCCATTGCCGACAGCAGAGCTACCAGGGGTGGCTCCCACCCTGCCGAGGTCCTGAGTCCAGGATGGTAGCCTCAGCCCTAGGCAAGTGGGTGGAGGGAGAGAGAGAAAGAGAGAGAAAGAGAAAGAGAAAGAAAGAGAGAGAGCGAGAGCGAGAGAGAGAGAGAACAAGAAAGAACAAGAGAGAGGCGAGGCGTGCCCCCAGGGTCCCCGCGCAGGTGATTGTCTGTGAGTCCCCCCAGCTCCTGCTAGGGCAGGGTCTGCCCTTTCTAGGGCCGCTGTGGTGCAGTGGCATCAGTGGGGGAGGGGCAAGGGACAGCGTTGAAAGCACTGCTGTGAAAAGAGGGAGAGGGGCCAGCACAAGAGATAAGACCAAGGGAGGGATAGCCTTAATCTCCTGCTGGCTCTCCAAACCTTGCACAGTTGGTTATTTTTAAAGGAAGATTTCTTTTTTCTTTCTGTTTCTTTATTTTCTTTTTTTCTTGCTGTTAGGAAGGGGGCTTTTGTACTGAAGAATGGGTCTGTGATGATAAAACAGTTAAATATTGCCCAGAGAGTAAAAAGCAATAGATGTGATTAATCTCGTGTTAAAATTGGCCTGGCCTTTCTTGTTTAACAAATTGTGGCTCACAGAAAGAAGAATTTGCCTCTGCAGCTGCTAGCACAGCTGGATACAAGAAGAAGAGGCGGCTGTGGAAAAAAGCTTTTTGCTACAACCAGAAAGTTTTAGGGAATACTGATAGCAAATGCTGATGTAGTATTGCCTTCCTCTTCTCACTGTCCCTGTGCTATTAAGAAGTCCTTTTCAGGCACTACTGAAGCAGCAGTCCAAACCAGGGAAAGAGGGTGGATTCATACCAGCAGAATCAAACGACTTGTGAAGGAACCTGAGGAATGGACTGTCACATCTAAACCAGGTGATACCAAATTGACTTTCAAACAGGGACTGGGTGGTAATGGTTTGGGAAGACCCAAATGATGCAAGGAATGTACAAAGAATCACACCTAATTAGGAAATAAGGCCAAGCTTACATCAGTGGTTTTAAGTGCCTCCTGGACAAGTCCTGAGACACTTCTGATACTCTCCTTGGGGAGGAATACTTCCACTTCAGACAGGAGGATCAGAACTGTTTCCGTCAGAGAATTTTCTGGCCTTAGGCTGTGACTTATACAAAGAAGAGGAGGAATTACAATTTCCATCAGTATCATACTTTATACTCTATTTGATTCATCCCAATACTGGACACATTAGCTGGATTTTATGTAAATGTTTAAATTGTGGGAAAAATTGATATTTTAATTCACAAAATCAACGCTCTCATTGCAGGAAGTATCGAGTACTAAATCTATCCCCTATCCAGACAGAACTCAAAACAACTGAAATAATAACATTGTTTTGTGGATGGGAATTATTAGTGCCTGTTGAATGGGAGATACCTCAGGAACAGTGGGAAACCACAGCTAAGGAGTGCCAAAAATTATTTGCCTGGAAATTAGTAAAAAGGAAGTGACAAGGGAAAAAGAGGGCAAGCCTGGGTTGACCATTGTACTCGCCACCGAGAAGATAATATACACCTGCTACGGGTTGCAACCCCATAGGCAGGGAAGATGAGGGTATAAGCCATACCATAAGAGACCTCTGTTATTCCTTTTTTCTGTCACTCATTTGTTGTCTCTCCCCTTTAGGGATACCAGCAAGATTGTGTCACAAATGCTAACGAAAGCATTACATGGAAAGAAACCAAAGTTCCTTTTTTATTGCACACACCCATGTCAACAGCCACTGTTATAACCCATCCAAATTAAGTACCTGTAGGCAAAACAAGAGAAAATATTGGATTGCAAGAAACCTAGGAAAAAGTGGTAATAGACTGAAAAACTGGTAATAGAATTGAATGTCCAAAAGGAGAGAGATGGATTTCACATTTGACCTTAGGGATATAGTCCAAGATCCACTAAAGGAATAATTACTAAACAAAAAGGTAAAACCAGCACAGCAATCTAACTCTGTATTGGCCCCAAATTATGTGCTGAATCATATTTTAAGACTCCAAGCAGTTATAGAGATGATAACAAACAAAACTGCTCAAGCATTGGAATTAATATCAAGTCACCAAAGCCAAACAAAAACTGCAGTGTATCAAAACAGGTTGGCTTTGGAAATTTATTGGCTAAAGAGGGAGGTGTTTCTAGAAAGTTTAATATATCAGATTGTTGAAAATAGATGACAACGGGGATGTCATCCTGGAAAAAGCAAAAGAAAAACAACTCAGCTACCGGTCCAAAATTGGGAACCAATGGTTAAAACTAGCTGGTGGGGTAATATATTGGGGATAGAATGATGGAAGAAATTAGGTTTTTTCCTTTTATGTGTTACAACTGTTTTGATATTTCTTCCTTGTTCAATCCCCTGTTTTGATTAATTACCAGCATAGTCCGAAGAATGCAAGTGGACAAGAAATATTGCTCAAGCCAAATGATTTATAAAGAATAAGAGGGAGGATTGTTGTCAAAAACAGGTTAGAAACTGTCGTAAAATAGTTAATAATTGTTAAGCATGTACTGTTAAAAAGTTTGGTTATTATATTGTAAAAGGGGTTAAAAGGTTAGTTATAAGAAATATGGTACTCAACATACCGTATTACACCTAAGTAAAGTGCATCACCCTCCCAGGCAAAAACAAGCCAGCCTGGACAGAGCTGTAATGGGTCAATCAAGCACCTTAAACTTTCACGAAGGATCCCAACAGAAACCAATCCAAAGGAACAGTATAAAAAGGGGACATCTGACCCAGTGAATCTGTGCCGCTCCACCTAGAACATCAGGAACATCCCTGCTCACGAAAGGAAGAAGATCCAGCACGGGCACTGCAGCTTCCTCCCTCATTGAGAACGCTCCGGCTCGACCCATGGGCCCTCCAAGCTTAAGGCCTTATAATAAATGCAGAAATCACTTTAGTGCCAGGAGTGTGTTCCCGTTTATAACAATCGTTATAGATACATATTATAATATTGGCTTTTTGCAAATGTTAAAATGGATTTTTTATGTGTGATGTTAAAGTAACTTTGCTATAAAGATACCATTTTTATATTTGTTCTTAATTAAGCTTAGACAGAGTAGTGAAATAGCTGATATAAGTATGCCTTTGTTAAAATGCCTGCTAGGATGGGATAACATCCAAGGAACACAGAATGAGGATACCTGCTACAGATATGACAACTATCAGCACTCACTGTCTGAAAAAAGTGTGGACCCAGGCCCAAACTGGAAGTGATAAAGAAAAGGAGCCAAAAGCACAGCCAAGAAACACACATGCTCTAAAAAGGCGGACTCAAGGAGGGGCCATGTAAAATAGTTCCTGGAACATGCAAACTAGTTTACGGATAGGCATAAGGGTCTATGAATATGCAACAGGTTGATGTAATGGAAAAGGTATTTAAGGGGTATCCCTGAAGGTGATGGTGTGGTCTTGGCTGAGTGCCAAGATGCACCCAGCTGTAATAACCTTTGCTGTACGGTCCTTGTCTCCTGTTGGCCTTTATTAAATGTTTTAAATTTTCACAGGAGAGTGAACACGTTTTTCACAACCATTAGTCAAGACCTTATTCTTATAAGGTCATGTTCTGAGTTCATCCTTCTCAATGGGCCTTGTGCCCCTATACCTGGCTGTGTTTGCCCCGCTCAAGGATCTTTGGAATCAGGTACCTGCAGCATGTTTGTTATTTTTGTTATTAAATGTGAGAAATGATACTCACTTCCAAAAATGTAAAAGGTTTATTAAAACCTTATCCAAAAAATACAACAGAAGACTGAATAAAGAAAATATTACGGTGCCGGGAGCAGAGGACTTTTTCCCACCATTTGCTCATCCACACAATGGATGTCCCACGTTTTAACCCTTTTGGCCCCTCCAAAAGTTCTGTCCATCAACTCCTTTCTTACATCTTGCTTGGAGGTCAGGCGTTGCCATAGTAATGAGCCGACCCTCCGAAATGCCCTGGCTTCTCTGTCCATCCCGAGAGAACAATGCAAAAGGGAGGGAACATAACTATAAATCTATAAAACTTCTCTTAGCATATACATATTATTTGTCCTTCAATTGTGAGAGTTAACAATTTCATTACTTATTTATCACATTAAAGTTTTTATTTTCCAGGCAAGTTCCATCGTTCCTGTCCCTCTTTATTAGCCAGTTCCTCCCAGCTAAGCCAAGCAGGGGGATCACAGTGGGTTTCTAAGCCCATGTCTGGCGCCCCAAGAACAGGGACTTCACATTGAGAGACCTCCTCGGTTTCTGTTTGGCTGGGTCTTGGCAAACCAGTAGGACTTTTTTCTCTGCTGTGGATTAAATCATCAGCTGATGTTGTTGGAAGCCACCTCTTGGACCTGGTTCTTTCAGACACCAGCCCGAAAAAAGCAGGTAAGCAGAGAAAAGGATATTCTTATTCCTGCCTGATCCTCCCTTTAGCGTGTAGGAATGCCCACATGCCCACCTAATCCCTATTGAAAAGGGAGTAAGACTGTCTAGACCTCAGAGGAATGTTTACAGATGATTTAAAATACTTTTAGCAGTCCACAGCAAGAAAACTCAAAAAATGTGAGTTAAAAGCCTCCTGAAATGGGTGTTGCAAAACCTTCCTGCTGCTGTCCACAGAAAAACCCTGCCTCCTTTCACCACAGCTGCAGCAGCCCGCGGCACAGCACCGCTGGCTGCTGATCCGGCCCTGCTCAGCACAGCGGAAAACGGCACAGACTGTGGAATGTTCTTTCTGGGATTTTGGAATTCCGTAGGGGTTGCCCTTTACGACCTAGCAACTGAGGGATACACTGGTTTGTCTGCTCCCTGCTTTCCACACGTTTTTTGAAACACTTAAGGCTGAAAAGCTCCAACTCTCAGCACCTGATGCCTCCCCTGCCCTGCCAGTGTGGCAGGACTCCAGGGGATCTGAGACCATCTCGCCGCAGGCGACCCCTTCCCAAAGCGGGACTGCTTCCAACCCTTCTAACCCTGGGGAGCGAATTCGGGAGCAGATCTTGTTGCATACACAGGAGTCAAAGCTTTTAGCTACTCCTGCTTCTCGTATTCTCTCCCTTGTCACCTCTCAGACTGCCCTGGAATGGGATACCGGGTAGAGAACGTCCCTGCGCACGGACAAAACCAAGACATGGTGTTATAAATACATATTATAATATTGGCTTTTTGCAAACATTAAAATGGATGCTATATAAACAATGTTAAAGAAACTTTGCTATAAAGATACTGTTTTTATTTCTGCTAATAACTAAACTTAGACATAGTAGTGAAATAGCTGATATAGTTATGCTTGTGGTTCGAACTGTCTTCTTGGTTGGGTTGACATCCAAAGAACATATGATGAAGACTCCTGCTACTGACATGCCAAACTATCAGCGCCTACTGTCTGAAGAAAGCATGGACCAAAGCCCAAGCTGGAGGTGATAACAGACTAAAACCACAGCCAAGAAATGTGCATGCACTAAAAAGGCAAACCAGAGGAAGAGCCAGGCTAAACAGTTCTTGGAACATGTAAAACTAGTTTGGGGAAAAGTTGAAATATGTATTATTGTTTATGAATACGCAATAGNACTTAGACATAGTAGTGAAATAGCTGATATAGTTATGCTTGTGGTTCGAACTGTCTTCTTGGTTGGGTTGACATCCAAAGAACATATGATGAAGACTCCTGCTACTGACATGCCAAACTATCAGCGCCTACTGTCTGAAGAAAGCATGGACCAAAGCCCAAGCTGGAGGTGATAACAGACTAAAACCACAGCCAAGAAATGTGCATGCACTAAAAAGGCAAACCAGAGGAAGAGCCAGGCTAAACAGTTCTTGGAACATGTAAAACTAGTTTGGGGAAAAGTTGAAATATGTATTATTGTTTATGAATACGCAATAGGCTGATGCAATAGAAAAGGTATGTAAAGGGTGTCTCCAAATTACCAGGTGTGCTTTTGGCTGAATGTCATGTACCCAGCCCTTAAACTCTGCTTTATTTTTGTAAAAATTTAAAAGTTTTTTTTGTAAAAAACTTTTAAATTTTTACAGGAGAGTGAACCTCGTTTTTCACAACGGGTTACTCTGCTACCCCATATCCCATTCTCCCTCCTCCACTCGGGATGTGAGATGGCAGTGGCCACGCCATCTCGGACGCCTCCCCCCTCCTTCCCTGTGCCTTCGCTACCCCAACTCCCCTCCAATTAATCTGAATACCCTGTTGCATTGCCTACTAACGACTCTGCTAATACGTACTCCTTGTGAGATGATATGTCGCTTCAGGTTTCACCCCTGAGCTCCGCCCTCGCTGTCCAGGCTCCGGATGCCCCTGCTCCGGACTACAACTCCCAGCATGCCTTAGAGCACTCCCCTCCTGGGGAAACCGGAACGACGCCCATCGCAGTCCTGGAAGCGCTGATCCCCAAAATAGTGGCACTCATGCTGGCCACATGAGCAGAGGTATTGGAGGACAAAAACAACATTGTGCCTGCACCCCCTCCTCCTCGGAAGAAGACCTCACTTCTCCTGGATCCACTGGTTCCATCGATCCATGGCAGAAGACCCAGCTGACCACAGTAAAGAACAGGAGGGGGAGGATTGGCCCCAAATGGAAACCTCTAGCCTACAGGGATATAAAGGGACTGAGAAAGGCTGCCAAAAACTATGGAAAAATTCTTTCTTTAACAATCTAATGCAAGCTACTTTCTCTGTATATCCTTTCATGCCTCATGATTTAAAATACATGGTGACTGTGCTGCTATCCCAACTATAATACACTCTGTGGGAGACGGGGTCAATGAGACAGTTAATTCAACTGTTGTTTGTCTATGCGGAGGACCAAGCAGGGTCGGTGTAAACACTACAACACCCGGCTGGAGAAGAGCCATATTCCCATCCCAATGAGCAGACTGCAAACCTCCTGAATGCAGTGCTTGATGATATTAAAAATGCAGCAAGGAGAGCATTCATGCAAGTGCCTGATAGTAATACACCTGTTCTAGACTTTGTAATTATAAAGCGAAGGCCTAGCAAACCACACATAAAGCAGAAGTCTTGGCTTCCCTTCACCAGAATTATTCACAGGCAATTGTTCATCATATGAATAGTATATTTATTGCAGCTGGAAATAATTCATCTTTAGATGCAACTTTGAAAGCCACTGTCACAGCTGTCCAACAGGCAGGACTGATCATTGCAGAAGAAACGATACAACAAACATCACCCTAGAAATATTTGGGATTCAAAATTCACTCTTGGACTGTACAGCATCAACCACTGCAGCTACATGAGAAACAAGAAACACTCTGTGATAGATGAGGAATGCGATGGTTGACTCCCACAATTAAAAGGCAAATATGTATATGTTAAGAGAAGTTTTATAGATTTATAGTTATGTTTCACCTCCTTGCATTGTTATCGTGGGATGGCCTGGGTAGTTGGGGCATTTGGGAGGGTCAGCTCGTTACTATGGCAACACCTGACCTCCAAGCAAGATGTAAAAAAGTGATCTCCACCACTGGGCAGGGAAGGAGGAGTCAATGGACAGAACTTTGAGAGGGGCTAAAGAGTTAAAAGGCAGAACATCCATTGTGTGGATAAGCACATGGTTGGAAAAAATCTTTTGATCCCAGCACTGTAATATTTTCTCTATTTAGTCTTCTGTTGTATTTTTTTGATAAGGTTTTAATAAACCTTTTAAATTTTTGGAAGTGAGTAGCATTTCTCACAACCCCCTGATTTATAAAAACTATTGGGAAAAATTAACTGGGTCAGATCTCTTCTGGGAATTACTAATGAGGATTCGGTTCCACTGTTTGCTTTGTTAAGGGGGGATTCTGGGTTAAACTCACTTAGGCAGTTAACTGACAAGGCAAGGGATGCCTTAAATAAGGTATCCCATGCCATTCAAACTTGTCAGGCACACAGAATAAATCCAACCTTACCATTCCTGATAGCTATTTTGGAAAAAGGACCCCAACCCCATGCCTTAATTTTTCAATGGGACTCCGAGGTGTCTGATCCTTTGTTGATTTTAGAGTGGGTTTTCCTACCCCACCAGCCTGGTAAAACTATAACAACTAAGAGATGATGGCTCAGCTTATTATAAGAGCCAGGTCACATTTACTTTCTCTTGCAGGAAAAGATTTCTCCACTATATTCCTACCTACAACTACTCTATATCTAGATTGGCTATTGCAACAGTTAGAATGCTTGCAAATTGCACTCAAAAATTTTACTGGGCAAATTTCAATCAATTTCCCTGAATACAGGCTGTTGTATTCCTCCCTTAGCCTGACTGTTAAACCTTTAAAAAGTGTTGTACCCCTTGATGCACTAATCAACTTCACCAATCGATCAGGACAGTCCCATAAATGTTATAACCTGGCAAAACCTTATAACACATGATTGGGAATCTGACATTGAAACAGTAGAAGATTCACCGCAAATAGTTGAATTAGCTGTGGTTGTTAGAGCTTTTTCTAAGTTCACACGTCCTTTTCACCTTGTAATTGATTCTGCTTATGTTGCAGGCATCGTTGAGAGAACTGAAAATTCTTTCCCAAAAACAGTTTCTAATGATCAGTTATACTCTTTGCTTAAAACTTTAATTTTTGTTCTTTCTCAGAGACAGCATCTATATTTTGTCATGCATATCTGTTCTCATACTTCCTTACCAGGATTTCTAGCCGAAGGCAATAGACAAGCCGATATCTTAGCTATAACCATACACACTACACTTCCAAACATCTTTAAGCAAGCACATGTCAGCCATGCGTTCTTCCACCAAAATGCACCTGCCCTAATACGCATGTTTAATATCACTAGAGATCAAGCTAGAGCCATTGTCACTACCTGCCCTGACTGCCAGAAATATTCTCTGCTGTCTATTGGGGCAGGAGTAAATCCTAGAGGGCTTCACAGTTTACAAATTTGGCAAAGCTATGTGACCTGTTACGTGTCTTTTAGTCACTTAAAATACATATGTGTTTCAGTAGACACTTTCTCAGGAGCAATCTTTGCCTCTGCTCACATAGGTGAAGCGGCAAAAGATGTTATTAAACATTTTCTACAAGCATTTTCAACCCTAGGCATCCCAAAAGAAATAAAAACAGATAATGGGCCTGCCTATCTCCCAGAGAACACAGCAATTTTTTAACCTGTGGGGGATCAAACATATCACAGGCATTCCACACTCTCCCATGGGCCAATCAATTGTTGAGAGAGCACATGGGTCTCTTAAACACCTGCTGGAACAAGAGAAAGGAGAAATAGGACTGTTATCCACAGTAGAAAGGCTTGCTAAGACCACATATGTATTCAATTTTTTGAATAGCTCCTTTATGGAACCAAATTCCCCAATTATCAGGCATTTCTCTAACACAACACAGGCACAACTAAAGGAGAGACCTCCAGTGTTAAAGATCTTGAAATAGACCAAATTATAGGACCCTTTCCTCTGATTCCTCCTGGGGAAAAGGGTATGCTTGTATCTCTCCAGGTAAAGGACCTCGGTGGGTTTCAGCAAAGAACATCACACCATATCTCAAGCCTCTGCAAGATCACCAAGAAGCTCTACAGCAGGAACCCCAAGAAGAATCTGCAGAAATGACATCTTGAGGCTTGCAAATAGCCATCTCTCACCTCCTATCTATTGCTAATTAATGCCACTGTTTTCTTAACCCCTTAAACATTATTAAGTTTTGAGTTTAATCCACAGGTTCTTCCACTGGAAATGGCTCCTAGGAGACTCCTGCTCTCTGTACCAGTCCTGATCGATGCCATGCTCCTTGCTAAGACCTGGGAAGTCCCACAGCCAAAGAAAAATGTCTGGGTTACATTAGCTAACCTCACCAAGCAGGAAACCCTGTGTCTGTCAGCAGCCACCCCTGATCACCCCTTTTTCACCTGCTTAGTTGTGTTACCAATGGATGTGTGGCCCTTAAACAAGGATGCCATCCATGTTTTGCATCCCCACAAGGAATGGATTCACAGTCCTGTGATAACTGGGATTACTGGGCCAGGAACTTACCACACGCACCATTAGAACCCCAAGAATTGGAAATTCTAGGCTCTGCAAAAATGGATTTTTGTGTCAGATTTCATTATATCAAAATTACTCCTTATTTATTATATACTATCATTAATGCCGATGCTATAAGAAAGCAACCAAATACATAGTGGGATGTTTCCCCACATCATCCAGTTTATAAAAATGACAGTAAATACACCTGTCATTTCATGGTCCAGTGATTCCCTGTTAGTTACCACCTGGGACATTTCTCATTTGTAGAGACAGAGCATGGCCTGCCTTTCCATCTTGCATTAAGGGCAGGCCATGTAGCTTGGGGAGGCTTACTGCACTAGTGTAACTGGATACGCCATATGACCAAGCCCCGGGATTGACTGACAGGGGCTTCTCCCAATCAGACCTCTGCCAGACCCTGAGGGGACGTGGAGTTCAGACCAATGAGAATATCCAGACCGGGTCTTTCAAAATGCCCTTTGTAAGAGGGGGCGTAGAAAATAAATCTGTTGCCACACGAACATCTGGGAGTGAGTTGTGTCTTTGTCTTCTTGCTCCTCACCCCCCTGCCACGTGCAGTTTAACACGTGGTGACCTCCAAAGTGACTGGGACTCAGCAATAGCCTGGCACAGAGCAAAGGAGACAGATGCCATAATAGCTGGTTTTTGGTCTAGAACCAAATAAATAAACAGCCTGAGAGCTGGGGATCGGGGTAAGACTCAGGGTACAGGACATCAGAGCCTGGATTGGTGCATGGAACCGGAGACAGCCTGAGAGCTGGGAACAGCATAAAAGCTGGAACAGTGTAAAAACTGGACTTTCGGTGAAAAACCGTGACTCACTGGCTAGGCAGTGGTAAAAACCCCCTGGGCAGACAGCAGAAAGTACTGCAAGGGTTTAAAAACTTGTGGACTAAAATGACAACCGAGACCATGGGAGCTTGGATATCAGGACCAGAAAGCATCATGATAAAGCTACTGATTTTCTTCTTTCTAAAAAGAGGAATTGTTTCCCCTCGGAGAGAACCCCAGCAGATGCCGGCATTATCCAGGGAGCCGGCGGGATGGATTGCGAAATCCAGCCACGTGGAGAGATGGCGGCCACCACAGCCCCGGCTTCTACGAGATACGCTGCGCCCTCCCCAGGCTGCAGTAATCACTCTGCAGCCACTTCGGGCTACCATACGGCTTACCCAGGCGGGCACACCATGCCGCCTCGCTCGGGGCGAACAGACCACATGGTGGGTGCTTGTGCCCCCCCAGGGCTGCCGTGCTGTGCTCCGACCCCTCCCAAGGGCGGGAGAAACCCCGTGGCTCCGTCCCACGAGGTCGATGGGATCCGCCCCACACCCTTCTTGGCCGGTCGGGCAGCACCCCCATCCAGCTGACGTCACGGGGAGAGACCCCGCCCCCGATCCAGCCTCCGTGGAACGCGGCCCCACCACCGAGCCTGCCTCCGAAGAAGGCTGCAGAAGTCAGAAGGAAAGCGTGGGAGAAGACTTTGCAGAGGTCCCGTTCGGGAAAAGGCAGTGCAGGGAGACAGGCGGGGGTGTGGTACCGCAGGGGCGGAGACAGTCGAGTCTGCCCAAAGAGATGGAGTCGGACACACAGGTTGCATGTCTCACAGCAGCCGAGCTGAAGACACACTGTCACCCAGACAAGCGAGAACCCAGCAACTGCTTGCAAATGGAAGGCAAAAAAGCAAACAGACACTAACTTTCCTTCCTTACAAAGCATTACAACCACGTTACCTCCTGATAAATTGAGGTTTTCATGGTACGAAAACTCTAATAAAGACACTGAAAGGTTGCCATATAAAAGTTATGATAATGTACAATTGTTTGTAAAATATGCATTAGAACTCATGGTACAATATTCATTATGGGTGTTTGCATTTGTTAGAACCAAAATTAACAAGCCCATGATCAGTAAGGTATTATATTTCAGTCTCAGACTATTAATGCTGTGTATCAGGGAAGCATTAGTGTGTGTATTATTATGTATTTTTTCATACTCCTACTAATTATTGGTGCATTGTTTCAAGAAGGATGGGTAAGATCCAGGGGACATCCACTAAGATACCCATACCAAAATTAATTTATCATAGGCAAATTTCAGTTGCAAAGTTCTTCAACTGAAGTTTTGCCACTCGTCATAATTTAAAAAAAAAGTAAATTATTAAATCACTAACCAAATTTCTAGCTTCTAACAAGGCAAGAAGGGAGTATTGCCTACACTGTTATTCATATTAAAATTATTTTTTTGTTTGTTTTGCACTAGGTAGTAATACAAACTTGTTTTAATACAGGGAATCTCTCCCAACCAAGTCATTGGCCTGAACAACCTGTGAACCTGGCTGGTAAAGATTCTGTGGGGAAAAAAAAAAAAAAGGTTAATGTGCTTTTTTTTGGAGACAGGCATAGAGATTTCGTCTGGAAGAAGCCCTCCAGGTTTGCTCGTAATGAAAAAGAGACTTTTCAGCAACCCTCTACCTTATTAATACTGTTAAGAAATGCATGCTTTATTTCTATGTATTATACAAAGAAAAAGGGGAAAAAAGGTTGAGGTGAAAGTACACTCCCCCTTTTTGAGTTTTGGGTGGTGTCATGTTCTTGTGTTTTATAATAAGTCATATAACAGTACAGTATTCCTATGAAATCTAAGGTAAAGGACACTGGACTGCATTCTGAAGTCTCTTCAACAGAACAATGGATCACAAATGACCACCTACCTCATGGACAATCAATATAAGGACTTGATTCATTTACAGATTATTTCTCATGTTAACAAACTGTTTTCCAGTTTACAAACTGTTTTTCTGTTTACAGATTGTTTTCTGGGTGTTGGGTTCTTCAAGGGATAAATGAGTTACAGGTTGTTTTTAATACCTGGGCTTTTCTATAAGGGTTAAATGCATTAAAGGTTGAATGGTTTTTGTTTTTTATAAGTTATAACATATAAGCATTGTGCCTGTAGCCTGAGTTCTGCCCCAACAGATACTGAACAGTTTCCATGCAAATTTGGCTGTGCTGTCTTTTGTTGTCCCATTTGTAAAGGGCTCTTGCAGATGGGTAACAGAAAACAAATTACAAATTTTATTAAACAAAGAAGGGTGATATGTTACTGGATATCACATACCAAGCCCTGGGATTGACTGACAGGGGCTTCTCCTAATCAGATCTCATATGAAGCTGCAAGCATTTCACTGGCTAGTTCCTGAAAGGACGTGGAGTTCAGA
>VYZP01004004.1:0-23501 GCA_013400635.1 Hypocryptadius cinnamomeus | reverse complement strand
TTGGAAAATAAATCTCTCTGTTGCTGCACGAACATCTGGGAGTGAGTTGTGTCTTTGTCTTCTTGCCCCTCAACCCCCCCTGCGTGCAACCTAACATACTAGCACCTGAGATTGCCCCAGTTTGTGAAAACGAGGCCAGATGCAAGAGATTTATGCATCAATTCAAATCACATTGCAAAGACAAAATTAACTTTTGGAGTAAAGGAAAAAGAATGGCAGCCTCAATATTGGCACCTGGGGTTGCTACAGCAAAAGCTTTGAAAATGTTAGCCAATCTAGGATGCTGGCTAAGTAAGCAAATCAGTGCCACGTCTCGGACACTGAGTGAACTACTGACAGATGTGGGCAGTATCAGACATGCTACCCTTCAAAACAGAGCTGCAATTGACTTCCTGCTGCTAGCACAAGGACATGGTTGCAAAGATTTCGAGGGCATGTGCTGCATGAACTCTCAGATCACAGCAAGTCCATATGCAAGAGCATCCAAATTCTAAAAGAGGGAGTCAGAAAACAACAAGTGGAAAGTGATAGTACTGGCTGAAAGGACTGTTAAAAAATTGGAATGTATCATCTTGGGCTTTATCTTTGCTCAAAATGGGTTTACTAATTTTTGTAATTGTTGTTGTATTTATGTTGTTTCCTTGTTTTGTAAGTTGTCTGTTAAGAGTTGTTCAGAAATCTTTACAAAATATTTTTCTAAAGACGGGGATTTGTGGAGTCTCATCCTGCTGAGATCTTTACTGCAGATGCTTTTACAGAGGGCTTTGGCCACAGACAGTGGCAGACAGTGTACTAGTCTGGTCACAGTGGGAACCATGCGTTCTTGGGAGCCCAGTATGCTAATAGAACCTTCCTATATTTGATCAAGTTTCCAGTTTTCCTTCACCATTAGTCAAGACCATTTTCTTATAAGGTCATGTTCTGAGTTCACCTTTCTGATTGGACCTTGTGTCCCTATACCTGGCTGTGTTTGCCCTGCCCAGGGGTCTTTGGAATCTAGCCTCTGTACCTGCGCCACATTTGTTACTTTCATTATTAAAGTTTTTATTGTCCAGGCTAGTTTCTTCATTCCTGTCCCTCTTTATTAGCCAGCTCCTCCTAGCTAAGCTGAGCAGAGTGATCACAGTGGGCTTCTAAGCCCATAGAATGTGGCTTCAAAACCCTTCAAGCAGCTCTAAACATCTCAGGTCATGATTTCTTCAGCATATTTCAAACTTAGCAAGCAGACACCATAGCTCACACTCTGTCCAGCTCTCCAGGCTCATGGCAGCAGTCACTTCACTGTCTTTTTTGTAATTTGAAGATTACACTTGTACACATGAATTTTGGAAAACTCAGGTCATGTATTTAGGTTCAAATGTACATAAACCAGAAACTTGGATATGAATAATTAAATTTACACAAAGAGGACATTGATGTGACCTTTTCAAAAACAGCTGAGTTTCTGGAGCAAGAGCAGACATTTCTCCTTGCTGCCAAGACACAGCCTGCCGAAGGACATCACCATACACACTTACGCAGAAAGAAATTTGTAGTGGTTTTAATTGGTATCAACTTTGTACTTTCTGTTTTCTGTTATGGGTGTGAATGAATACAAAACTTCAAAACAAAATTTCACTGAAATTAATGAGTTCTGCATGACAAAAAAGGACTTGCTGACCTAACATAAAAAGTCAGGAAAAATTGGTGGAAATTACTCTGAAGTTCAGTTGAAAAGTTAATGAATTTCAGTGAACTCAATTATTGACACAGATTCTGTGTTTCGTCAGTATCCTGGCCAAACAGAATCACAAGCAGAACCTCATATAAAGAAAGAGTGAACATGAATTTCAAGGAATCCAAGACTGGAGAAAGCTGTGGAAATGATGTAACGATGATGGCACAACTGTGCCTTCTCACTGTGTAATGCATGACTCCTCCTCCCCATCCTAGAGTTTATTTATTTATTCTTCATGATGAAAGAAGCACAACTATGGTCAGCAGAACCACAGAGGATAACGTCTAGAGCCAAATGGAAGAAATTATATATTCAAGAAGTGCAAAGTGAGAAATTAATTAGAAAACAATATCCTGCTTGGCAGATACATGACAGAACACAGGCAGGTGCAATTAAGAAGAGATGAAAGTCATCTAGGACAGCAGACAGGGACGTCCTGGGGAAGAAGCATGTTTTTCCAGGACCTTCTTTGGGCAGATGGGTTGTTTAGCCTCTCAAAGGAACTTTTGATCTCTCCTGGCAAAAATTAAAAGCTTTGCTCAAAACTTTGCAGATGAGAATTCTGTTTTCTCACTTTTCAGTCAACAAATTCCTCTTTTGCACCATGCCTAAACTGTTCAGAACTGAGTGAGAAATAAAACAAATGCAGAAAGTGATAAGCAAATCATCCAAGGAGCAAAGTACAGGCACAAATTGACAGAAATCTGAAACCAGTTAGGCATTTTCTGCTTTCTTGCACAAGTAGGACAGTCTTCTCCCTGCTGCTCTGGCAGAAGAGAACTTTGAAGATTATCCACCAGCAATCTTACACAGACTTTGTTGTTCAGACAAATTTTTATGCTCTAGAAACACACAGAGAGAATGTTGTTGCAATACTCCCCTGGATGCCTTCGCTTACCAAGGGGTCCGGAGCTACCACTGTCTCCAGCTGTAACAGAATAGCTCATTGCCTGAGGAACCGAGGTTTATGCAGAGCTAGTTCAGCTGCTCCCCATGGTAAAATTTCAATACTACAGGGTAGTATTTGCTTTAGGAAAATAAACATTTAGCTTTGAAAGATTACATGACAGGTACACACTTTTTACAGTTATTATTTGCATGGTCATGAGTATTTCCAAGTACTCTTCAGAAAACAAAACCAAACTCTGCAGAACTGGCCACAGAAAACCAACTGTATTTTAACATAAAGGCATTATTACAGTGAGGTAGAATGGGACAAGACAGCAGGGCAGAGATGTACAGCAGCTCACCGGGACATATCACTTGTAGCCCCAGGAGCTTACAGCCACAAGACAAAACATCATATAAACCCATCTGCATCTTTACTCGGTGTCATGGGCAGACTGACACCACATATGTAGAGTCCAAGCGCCTTTCTTGCAAAACAGAAAATTACTTCAACAAGGTTTATAATTTCATCTGCATTTTGGTTTTGTTTTTACTCATTTTAATTTCTCTTCTTCTTTGAGCAGCAGTGTTTAAATTCAGGCTTAAAATAAAATAATCACATAAACAGAGAGAAAAATATGCAATTGTATCATTAAAGTTGATAGACAGTATATTTAAAGAAGGTGTTCAGAACATGATTCTCACCAAATTTGGCATCAAGCTAGTTTCAGCAGGTAGCCAATTTTTAAATTAAAAAAATCAAAATCTAAAATAAGACATGGAGCAAAAGAGGGGCATAATCAAGATAAAAATATATGAAGAAAATATGCAAGACTGCATGCAAAAAAATTGTTTTAAAAGTGATGTTGCAATTTCAAATCTAACAACATGAGAAGGAAAGAAAGAGTTAAAATATCTTTCAAATCTTAAATGCTAAATAATGAAACTATAACCATAAATAATGAAACCATTTAAATGCAAACAAATGAAACCATATGTCATAATTTCCTCAGTCCTGCCTTTTGACATAAAATTTGAAAATCTCACTCTTGCAACTTGTATGAAGAGAAAAACCCCAAATGGCTACAGGATCTTCAGCACTACAAGTGCTTGCTGGGTGAAGGATCATGAAGTTACCAACACCTTTTTTTGTTTTTAACCTGAAACTTCTTATTAGGTACTTGATTTGTGAATACAAAACTCAGTGCCATCTCTAAACTGGGCAATGCAAATGTGTGTAAAGAGGTGCTCACACAACTTTGAAGCAACCTGTAGATGACAGTGGGGGACACTCCCAGTTTATATTCCACCGTTTCTAATCTGATGCCTGCTTTGTGGCATTAAAGCATCCCATGGAAATCATTAGTGGATTTGTACAAACTCTTTTTTTCTCTTAGCCCTTAGACAATATTTCTTCCAAGCACACTGTCAGATACAGAAAAATCACATCTAGGGATGACTTAGAATTTTCAAAATAAATTACAAATCAAGGCAAATAATTGCCAAACAATGGTTTGCCACACTAAAACAGATCAAGAACTCAGTCTGTCATCTTTTACGGCATCATAGAATAGTTTCAGTTGGAAAATACCTTAAAGATGTTTGAGTCCAGCTGTTCCCAAGTTAACTGCCACTATGTGATATTCAGACACCAAAAGCAGGAAAAAAAGTCTAGTCATGCCCCATGTCTGCATGTATTACTAATCAAAGGTGACTCTGACATTGGTGAGGGAGAGAGAATGATGCATCTGACTCCATCTTATCAGAAGGCTAATTAATTACTTTATTGTACTATACTATGTACATTTCATCTAAACTGAATCTGCCACGCACTCCCTCTGCACAGAACTGCTCTCATCCCTGACTCTCCCATGACTGTCAGCTGACAGTCCGACACACATACATTCTTGGCCCTGACAGGCCAAGGAAAAAAAAATCCTCACTTTGGGTAAACAAATCTCCATATTGCATTCTACTTTGGCACAACACAGGCACAGCAAGTGAATTATGTTTTCCCTTTCTCTGAGGTTCAGAGAATATGAATCTCACAAATATTCTTGGGAAGAATTGTGCCTTGCTTTTCTCTATGAAGAGAATGTGGCAACATGCATGTCCTTCAGCACAGGCCAAGTCACAACATCTGCTCAAAATCACAGAACAAGACACAACAGATCCATCTTTCAAATTCAAATAGACCCTTAAAAATCTAGGGAATTTCAACATGCAGAACTACATTTCTCAAAGCTACCTATGAAGTTGGTTTGACTTTCTTTTTACATTACTTTCAGTTTTACTATTTATTCCTGCCTTGACAATTCCACGTTTCCCTGTGTATTGGATTTCCATGGCTTTTCTTTTTGGTAGTGGGGGTGCCACAGCGGTGGCTTCTGTGAGAAGTTACTAGAAGCTTCCACCATGTCTGGTAGAGCCAATCTCTGGCGGCTCCAGAGATGGACATGCCACTGCCCAAGGCTGGGCCAATTAGAAGTGGTGGTAACACCTCTGCAATAATATATTTAAGAAGAAAGAAAAACAAAGTTTGTGGCACAGTTGTAAATTTACAGTCACAGAAGAGTGCAACATAGAGACAACATGGGGAGAACAGAGGAGAACAACATGGGGACACCAAGGCCAGTGGAGAAGGAGGAGGTGCTCTAGGCACCAGAGCTGAGATTCCTTTGCAGGCCGTGGTGATGACCATGAAGCAGCTGTGCCCCTGCAGCCCATGGAGATCCACAGAAGCAGAGATCAACCCTCAGCCCATAGCAGAGGTGCCCACACCGGAGTGGGTGGATGCCTGGAGGAGGCTGTGATCCAGTGGGAGACCTGGTGGAAAGAGAGGGCCCCTGCTCCCAGGCTGGAGCACCCTGTCCTTGGAGAACTGCACCCTGTGGGAAGAGTGACCCACACCACAGCAGTTTTGGGAGGACTGCTACGCATTGGAGGGACTCAAGTTGCAGCAAGTTGGAGGGAACTGTTGTTACTCATGAGATGAAGCCACATCAGAGAAGTTCAGAGAGAACTGTCTCCTGTGGGAGGGACCCCATGGTGCAGCAGGGGAATGACTTCTGTCCCTGAGCAGTGGGAGAAGCTATGGGTGATGGGCTTACCGTAACTCCCATTTCCTGCCTCTGTCTACTGCTGGGGTAGAAGTTACAGATGGGAAGGAGGGGTGGAAGGAAGGTGTTTTTAGTGGCTTGTTTTGCTTCTCATTATCCTGCTCTGATTTGTTAGCAATTAATTTACTTTAGATCTCTAAATTGAGACTGTTTTGCCCTTGATGGAATTAAGTGAGCAATCTCTCCCCGTTCTTAACTCACAAACCTTTAATTGTATATACTCCCCTCTATCCAGCTGCAGAGGGGGTTGAGCGAGCAGCTTTTGTGGGTGCCTGACCTCTGGCCAGGGTCAAACCACAACACCCTGTTAGCCCAATAAAGATATGTCTGATGCTACAGGTGTACAGGGGACGTGTGCCTAAGGGACATGGCACACACCTTGGCTCAAGGACTTCAGCCTTTAGGTGGGTGAGAGCCATCACTGTTTCCTCAAAAACCAGCTACCAACAGAGGCTCCTCTGCCAAGTCAAACAATGCATCATCTGGGGCACCACAGCATCAGCTGGCCTCTGTGTGTGCAGCACTGCCCAGAGGCTGCAGGACCAGGGGCACATGTGGGATGGGGGGCTCCTGCCCACAGCTTCATGCTAGGATGGAGATCCCAGAATCACCTACCAGGGGTGCTGAGCAGCTGGGAACAATAATTACACAGTTGTCCTTAATTAGGTTATACTGCAAATTTGTTCTTATACACGTGGGAGGCAGTCATCAGAGGAAATTAATCCTGTAAAAGGTGTGACATTTGAAAAAAATAAAATTCTACCCAAAATTAAGGCAGTAAGACAAAATGCTACCAGAGGAAGCTACTATACAGGAATGCTCTCAGAAAATAGCAGCCTGCAAAGCTTTACAAGCTAAATATCGGCACTGTGGTACAGAGTTAAAGAACTAATGGGTTGTGTATCTCCTTCACAGAAAAAAATCTTTTCAGTAGAGCAGAAAAGATGCCTATATACATCTGCCATAAGTGTTTAACAGCTCTGTGTTAGCTTGAAGTAAGCAGGCTGAATAAAGCCATCATTTTAAAGCAGTCTCTATTTCCATATACAGGTAACACTACCCTCTGCTGTAGGAAACCACAAAGTGCTTGGCCAGCTAGCACTGTAACCAGCACAGCCACCAGCCCCAGGGAAGCCTCTGGATACGAAGTCCTTCTCACCCCAGTGGCAAATCACTGCTTTCCCTGGTGAGCCACACTTGGTCCATCCCAGTTGCTGCCCTGAAGGTGCTGTGCAGGGTGTGAGGGCAACAGGGATTTCCAGGGTTCCCATGGTTCTGGCACCTCAATGCAAAGTGCATTGATTTGCATAGCTTAAAGTGTGTCTGTACTGCATTTCATTCAGGCCTTTGCTCTTGTTTCTATTAACTTATAATTTATGCTACATACAAATGATTTTAAAATGAGGTTCAGTCTTTTATTACCTTTTCCTCATGCCTCATTCTGTTCCCTGTTCAAATTGAAAAGTGATCTGAACCAAATCTTTACTCCCTAGAAGGCTGAATAAGAAATACAGTTGCTCTGTTGCAATCAACAGCCTAAAATCCAAGTCTAAGCTCAGCCTGTGCCCTATAGAGCATAGGCCAGGACTGCTGAAGCATAGCCTCTTCCAGGGTACCTCAGGTTGTGCTGAAAGGCCTGTCCTGACCCCTCAGGCAGCTTTTTCTTTCCACCAGGATGGCTTACAGCATGCAGACAGCAGAGAGCACTGCCTCCTGCCTTCCGAACATCTAGGAATTCCCAGCTCCCAGCTGAAGACATGCAAGAGGGACTAGCTGCAGCAGTGTATGTATCTGCTCATGGAGTAAGCAAGGAGAAATTAAAATAAAAAAGGTCAGTCATACTCCTAGTACCTGGAGTTTCTCTGCTAGGAGATGTCACGTTATCTAACAGTCTGTTTCTCTGGCAGCTGTAGCACTTGAAGGCATGGGAAACCACTCACCTTTACATGGGTCAGGGCAAAAGGAGATGGCACCAAATCTTTCTGAGTGTGAATCAGATGGAGAAAACACATTCAGCCTAGCAATCCTTTCACAAAAATCACATCTGCTTATCTACCGATCTTCCAAAACCCTGTCCATACAGAAGTATCCATCACTGCTCTGCTTTCAAACTGCTACAAAAGCCTGCAACAATTGTTTTACATACAGGTCAGTCCAACTGCCACCCAAGAGTGGCTTGTCCCTTTTTGTATGTTCCTTTTTATCACAACCCCTGGCCACAGTGTTGAGTCTCTAATGCTCAGTGCAGACAAGAAAGCCTTAGACTACAAAAGTTACTCAAATATTTAAAGCTGGAATAAGCCATCAAAGAAACCTATTGAGACAGGAGATTGAGCACAGGGAAGGTGTTTCACTGGGTAATATGTAGTTAAGCTGGAAAAATCTTTCCCACAGCTGTTGCAGGTAATAAATACACACTGGGTCAAAAAGTGACCAAAAATCGTCTTATTAAAAAAAGCAGTGCATGAAGTCAAATTAAATTCTTACTTCTAGAATTCAATAAATTTCTAGATTACTGACCTCTAGAGATCAGGAGTTTATTGAAAGAAGCACCTGGATATGACTGCCATGCTCTAACAGCCTTTCTATGGCATCTGATATCCACACCACCTAAAACAGGCTACTGAGTCTAAAGGGGATCTGAGCTAACCCAGTAGGGCAGCACTTACGGCCAAGAAACAACATTTTAGGGATTGCACAGTTAGAAAGAACTGAAGAAAATTACACAGCTACAAAACTTCTGCAAAAATAGGCAAGGGTTTCTGTAAGTCCCAGCCTCAAGTTTATCTATGTTATATATAAGTTAGTAAATGACATTTGAATTGCTGTAGTTATTATGTATCACACCCATTAGTTCCTAATTCTGGTGGTCTTCAGTCAAAATTGAAGCACCCTTTGTTGAATTCAGTTTGTTTTATTCAAAAAATGGAAGTAAAAGAAGGAGAATTATGGGTATTTGCATCCCGAGAAAGAATATCAGCAGCTCTAGGATTTAACGCCCTGTAAAAAATACAGCTGACTTTACACAGTAGGTCACTGTGCCATAGAGTTAACCTAAGATAGAAAACAGCTACTTCAGGGCCTGGACAGCAGAATTATGGTCAAAGGAACAGAGAATCTCCCAGGGGACTGAACAAAGACGCCACAACTTGGGAGGACCAAAGCTGCCCTCCTCAGGACCACAAACCCTGTGTGATGATTTTTATTTTTCACCTGTAATGCAGAAATAGCAGCATTTTTTTTTTGTCACAACACCCACACACAGATGAGCTTGCTAAAGACTGAGATCCCAAAAACTATGGCTACAAATATCAAAAACAGCTGAGAGAGATCTACTGAATTTCAGCAGGGGATTTCTGCAATTCTTTTTTAGCAACCAGATGAATAACAGCCTATCTGAAAGACTCTGAAGGATATAATTTAAACTTAAGCAAGAACTCTTCAGACAGGCAGTTCTAGCACCAGGAAGGAATGAGCAATTCTGTTCATAATAACCAATACTGGAGCATGCCTCTTACAGCAACTCTCACTTCCTAGGCTCCTCTAGTCTTTTAGCAAGAAACTAAACTCCCAAAATTCCCAGGCCAGACTGTACATGGCTCAATTGTTTCTAAAGACCCTTAAGACAACACCACTGAGTACATTATAATCTTACATATATCCAGCATTTCATTCATTGCCTGTAAAAGAAGGTTGATAGAATGATGTTTTTCCAGCTCTGCTCCAAGAGGGCAAATCTGAGCTCCCTGTTGCCAAGCCTGAAAATGCATTCAAAGACATGGCATGCCACAGGCACTGATACAGCTCTTTTGTTTATGTGTAAGGCATAAACTTACAACATCTTCAAATGATTGCTGTATCTGACTGTGGGAGTGCTTTTTTATTCTATTATTTTTCATTCTAATTTCATTATTAAAGACAGAAGGGAAAGAAAAGCAATTAATGGGAAAAGATAATAAACAAAACCTGTGTAGATGAAGAATCACCCATGCTCACTTGATCTATTGCTTCAGGCAAATTAGATAAGAGTAAGAGCAGGCAGTTTTCTGAGTGTTGTGTTCTGTTAAAAGCTCAGTCCTTGAATGTAATGAAACAATTACTATAATACATAATATTCATTATAACAAATACAACAAAGTGCAGCATGCTGTTCTCTTGTCCACCCAAACCCAGCAAAAGCCAAACAAAGGGTAACAAAAGCTCTTAAGCCTGGCTGCAAGATCTGGGACTTTTCATTACAGGTTTACACCCAGCTTTGCTGTAGATAGACTTTCTAGCCAAAGGCTCATTTTCTTTGCTTTGTACCTCAGCTTCTACATCTATGAAATAAGAGTACAAGCCAAAGCCCCCTTCAGAAATAAACCTACTGCATCAATAGTACAGACCTGAGGATGGGCTTTTCTGAAGTAACACCTCAAGCATCACAGAGCTGAGATGAGAGACCATTAACTATTTCAGCTGTGCCATGGCTACAGTTCTGTCATGCTCTCACCCTACGAAGTCTGAACAGAAACAGAATTAAAATCCAAAAGATGACCCTGTCTTCAAGACAGTACTCCTTTCCAAAACTCTACTGGGCTTGCTCTTTTTGGATAAGAAAGCCTGGTATAACCTTGTTATTTACTGAGCAGGAAATTCTGCAAATGCTGCTGTAACAAAAAAAAAAAAAATAGTCAACCTATATACGTAGGGCAGGGTAGAGTGAGAGTTGAAATACTGCTTGCTGAATGGAAAATGTATTCCTGCAAAATCATAAGCAGTTATTTCCACCATCACGCCCTCTTACCCTGTTATCTTGTACCAGCAGCTTTCCGTAAATACTCACAAAAATTTACAGAAGCTGCTGATTATTTAAACTGGTGGGTGAAAGCACAGCACTGTTAGGACAGCCTGATAAGGGTGTCCTAACTTTGCCAGACTATGTATCAAAGGGTTTTTACAGCATTTGTCACAACCTCCACTTTCACTACATTGCAATGACAGAGGAGGGTTCCTGAAATAGATAGACCCTGCCAGCTTGCATAGCTTTAAACCTTTTTTCTGACTTCAATCCCCAACATTTGTTTCTCTCAGGTGATACCAGCACTGTGCATACTTGAAAGTATGACCTCTGAAGGTTTGGAGAATAAGAGCTGAGGATGGACACACCTGCAGTTTTAGGACGAGTGCAGCCATATGAAATACCCTTGATAACATTGCTCAAGTTGAATTTCCCACAGCAGTGGGAGATGTGCACAAATGGGAGTTTTGGAAATGCCTCTTGTTGGCTGAGCTCCCTCTGTCCCTCAACAGGACATGGAAAAACAGTTACTGTGGGATTAGAGTTCCAAAAGTATCTGATAAACATGTTTCCTCCCAAAGCTCTCAGCAGCTTCATAGTTCATATCTAATTGGGCTAAAGCTGTTACTTTCTGCTGTTTCATTACAGAAAGAGGCTGAGTGTGACACCTCTCCCTTGCATGTAGCTCAGGGCTTGTGGAATGAGGGCAATGAAAAGAGAGAAGCTAATTCTCATGTAACCTACCAGGCACTGTTCTTTGCAAAAGGTTTGCCTGTCACCCCACACAGCCTCTCCATTACTTCCTTGGTACCCTCTCATTTTAAGGCACAGAATTGCTTACTTACTAGAGACAAGCTGGAACATAAATCCTAAGCTATCCCTCTTTTTATGCTGCACAGGAACAGTAAGCTTGGTACCAAGTTTCCTGAGAATATCAATGTCAAAAGTCAAAATGCAAGAAATCCTTTTGGATTTTGCTGTGAAGGCATAGATACAGCTTCACAGTCCTCTGCAGTCCATTGATTGGCAAACATACATGGTTAAGGACTGCAAGCTTTTGAATGAGGTTCTTCAAACAAACAAAAAAATACATTATGCAAACTTCAACACTGGATTTGTCTTCAGATGAAGAAGGAATTATTTCGATGGCTTTGTCAATAATCAAAAAAGCATTCTCTTTATGTCTTTTTAGAGGAAATTAGAGCAAGAACACTAGCACATCAGAAAATCTGCTAATTCTGCACACTACTTTGTTTTCATAAATTTTGGAGCACTACAGTCCATTGATAGTCTGAGAGCCAAAATACATAAGGAATGTGGAGTCAGCAGCTGTAGCAGGCACAGGGCCGACAAGGCCTCCCTAGCAGTCAGTTGCCTAAGATAAGAAATGCCTAGTCATGATGACTGGACCTAAGAAGCCCCTCTTCTGTCTTCAGACCCTTGTTATCTCTCTGTAAGATGATAGGTCACTTTTGCTTCGACCCTTACTATTGGACTGCTTCCTAAAACTTCTGTACCCTATATAAACCCCTATTTCTGCCCAGTTTGGGAGAAGAGCTGTCACTGGGACCCTTTGCAGAAGATACCAATAAAGACACCTCTGTGGAACCTCACACAGTGCTTCTCCTCTCTCTCCCTGTGTCTGCTGCTGCGGCACTTAGCAAACTAAGAGGTGATCTCACTTAAGAGCTGAGCTTGCTGAGATTGCCTGTGGCTTTGGAGCCTGCCTGAGGGGCCCAGACAGGTTGTGCTTAACTGGACTTTGCTGTCTGGGACACCCACAGCAGCTGGGGTCAGGGAGACCCTGAAAACCCCAGAGCCGCATTAGGCAGTATACCTCTGGCAGCAAGAAGACATGTATTAAGGTTCACCCCACCCGGCTGTGCCACTGTTGTGTGGCACGTGTTATGGCATCAGTAGCTACTGACGGTACAACAGACAGCCTGGTACAGTTGTTAGGCTGTTTCCCGATCAAATTAAATTTTGATCACATACAAGCAGGACCTATACAGCATCCAAATCCATATAATCAGTTATGGTGAAATGTATTTTTGTTTATGTCTGATCATTCCTTTCCTATTAGGGCAGTTTGCTAGTTCACTAAGATAACACTAATGCAGGTGCTTCAACATGGCCAAATGGTCTGAACATAAAAACATTTTTTAAATCTTTGACTAATATTAGTAAATTTGCTTCATTAAGGTATGCTATAACCAAACAACAAATACAGAACAAAAGCAGAGAGTGCCTGGGCAAATAAACACTCAACATCCACATACAGCCTCCACAATAATTCACAATGATTCATTAAGTATTCACAAGCATCCATTTCTGGGAATGAAGTTCACACAAACAAATTCTTAACAGTAGAATTTTTCACTCTACAGTGCTACAGAGATCTTTCCTATGCACAAATATGGGAAATAAATTATTTGTATGAAATGTTCCATCATGAAAATGCAAGCAGAAATTACACTTTGATTGCCATAAATGTTGTCAATTATTTATTTTCTGTGCAGTGCTTACAAAGTCATCTGCTATATTTGAAAAGCATCCCACAGACAACATGAAAGATTTATTTAAGTGGCTGCATACTGCAAAGAGCTTGATTGGTACCAGTCTTTATTTGGCTTCTCACAGAAGCAAAAACTGGCAGTTTGACAGTCAGCACCTTTCATGGAAGCTTAACCTCATTCAGAGCCACTGAACACAACATTTCTAGTCCAGCAATATAACAAGTATGTATCTTAGCACAGCATGACACAGGCAACTCTATTCACATTGGAGAAAAAGATCATGTATGAATAAGAATGTGACTTTGACCAGAGGTAACAGAAAACTTCCAAAAGCCAAACTACAGATTCAGAGAGAAGACAGGGTAAAATTCCCATCTCTCAGACAAGTTCTTAGCACATCCAGATTTCACCTAAACAAGAAGAATATTGTTTTTTACTCTTTTCTATTTGCATTTTATTATTCTGTGTGTTCCACTTACAACTCTTGCCATAATTTTGCATATTACTAAGGACTAAACTAAGTGGACTAAGCTCCATTATTTTCAATGCTGCAAATGCATATTTCCTGCTGATTTTCCTACATCACGATGCATTTTTTTTTATTATTTTTTTTTATTTGGGAGGCTACGAAATTCATTTAACCCTTTGGATTAGCAGATCTCAAGACCAGACTTCATTAGTTTAAGTCACTTATCCAAATAGCAGTATCACACAGGAGACCTCATGTTTATACAAATAGCAGTATCACACAGGAGACCTCATGTTTATACAAAGGCCTGTAACCCTTTTCTAGTACTTCTGCTCTGGACCAGATTAAGAGGCCCCAAATCATCCATTAGGTTGAGGATGGGTATAGCACAGCACTCTCATGCCTATTATTTTATCAACATACAAAAATAAAACATAAAAAGCTACATGTGCAAGACTAAATGGAAATACAGAAACTCTGATTGTGCTCAACAGTGAAAAAAAAAAGAAAGAGAAAGAGTAATGGCCTTAATTTGGAGGAAATATCCTCTCCCATGGCCCTGTCTCTTATTTTCTATTTACAGAGTAAACAACAACACGAACAAGAATATGTGCAACTCTACCAATTTAGACCAAAAAAAGGGGCAATGAACAGAAGGAACTAATTTATTTATTTTTAGAGTCATGTACTGGTTGAGAGACATAGTGAAAAACACCCAAAAAGGCACCAAAAAAACCAACCTGGACTTTTGGCGGGTGCCAATGCTCCAGGGCAGCCACAGCCTGGACAGTATAGCCCAGGTCCACTGGAGGGTGCTCTTGGTTTGCAGTAGGAACATCAGCGCTCAGGTGCATGAGTGTGGAGCCACAAGCAGCCCCTGCTCTAATGGCATTCCGCGTGACACAAACTGACAGGATTCAATCAGTTACTGGCAGGGCCTGCTAGCAGCAACAAAAAGGCAGCTATGCTGATGCTGACATTTCAAGAGTCAGAAATAGTTAACAATTCACACAGAGAGTTACAGAGAATGAGAATGGGGTTGTGAAACAGGGTCTTGCCTTATCAGTGAAACAAACCCATAGCTTGACCCTGAACAAAACACCACCTGAACTTCTATTGCATAGTCTGGGGTCTTCCTGTTGTGACATCATCTTCTGCTGTGTCTCTTGTTACCTGGCTGTCTTGTGCCACAGGTGCCCCTGGGCCCTTTGTAATACAAGGGATTGGTACCAGTTCACAGCCTCTTGAGTCCAGCAGTTGAAGACTGAGATCACTGTCTCAAGAAACCCACTGACTCCCATTGAACATGTGGACTAACTAGATAAGAAGCAAGAGAACCATTAACCGAAAGAAACAGAGTACTAATTAATAAGACAATTAGGTAATTTGTGGCCAATGAACTGTGATTTGTTTGCTAAAATCTATATGTTAGTGTAAAGTTTTCAGAATTGGTGTGCTTGATTTGTGAAAGCTTTTACCTAGCACCCTCCGCATAGAATAAACATCTCCTTTCTGAACTAGGCCCTGTGTCTCTGTTTAGAGAGCCCCTAAATCAGCAACAATGCCACCTGTGCTTCTCACCTCAATACAAACTTCCCCATGGCCTTATCCTGGGCAGACTCCCTTTCTCTGGACACCACAGCCTTGAGGCTAACAGAGCTGGTGAATGCTGGGACATTGCTGCCAGTGCAGACCATGCCTTTTGCTTGCATACTCAATAGTTCCATGCACAGAATATGCTGAGTTGGAAGGCAGCCACAAAGATCACTGAGTTCAACTCCTGGCCATGCACAGAACAATCCCCAAGAGTCACATCCTATGCCTGAGAGTATTGTCAAAACTATTCCTGAATTCTATCAGGTTTGGTGCTGTGACCACTGCCCTAGAGAGCCTGTTCCATTGCCCAACCACCTAGTGGGTGAAAAGCCCTTTCCTGTATCCAACATAAATCTCCCCTGACACAACTTCAGGCTGTTCCTTCAGGTCCTGTCACTGGTTACCACAAAGGATCAGTACCTGCCCCTCCACTTCCCCTCACAAGGAAGTTGTAACTGTAATGAGTCTCCCCTCAGTCTCATCTTCTCCAGATGAACAGACCAAGTGCCCTCAGCTGCTTCTCATAGGGCTTCCCCTCAATGCCCTTCCCCATCCTTGTTGCGCTCCTTTGGATACTCTGTAATAGCTTAATATCTTTTTTATATTGTGGTTACCAAACCTGCACACAATACTTGAGGTGAGGCTGACCCAGTGCAGAGCGGTGTGGGACAATCCCCTCCCTAGCCTGGCTGTTGATGCTGTGCCTGATGCCCCCCCTCAGACGCGGATGTCCCTCCTGGCTCCCAGGGCACTGCTGACTCATGTTCAACTTCCCATTGACCAGGGCCCCCAAGACCCTTTCCACAGCACTGCTTTCCAGCCTCTCATTTGCCAGTCAGTCTGTAGATCCAGGGTTGCCCAATCCCAGGTGCAGAATCCGGCACTTGCCCTTATTGAACTTTATACAGTTGATGATGGCCCAGCCCTCTGATTTGTCGTGGTCTCTCTGAAGGGCCTCCCTGGATTTGAGAGAGTCAACAGCTTCTCCCAGTTTTGTATCATCTGTAAACTTGCTCAGTATCCCTTCCAGTCCTGCATCCAAGCCATTTATGAGGATGCTGAAGAGCACAGGGCTGAAGATGGAGCCCTGCAGTACCCCATTAGTGACAGGTCTGATGTCACCCCAGTCACTGTCACCCTTTGCACCTGAACTGTGATCCAACTGTTCACATATCCCATGACGTGTTTATCCAGTTAAGTGCTGAACATTTTGTCCAGAAAGAAACTCTGAGAGACAGTATTGGAAGCTTTACTGAAGTCTAAAAAAATTACATCAACTGGCTTCCCTTGATCAAGTGGTTGGGCTACCAAGTCATAAAAGGAAATCAGGTTTGACAAGCAGGACTTTTCTCTCAAGAAGCTGTGCTGGCCATGACCAATGACCACATTGTCTTTCAGGTGTTTTTCAACATCTCCCAGAATAATCTTCTCCGTAACTTTACCCAGCACTGAAGTGAGACTTACAGGCCTGTCATTTCCAGGGTCCTCCTTCTTGCTCTTCTTGAAAACTGAGACAATGTTCACCAGATTCCAGTCAGCTGGGATCTCTCCAGGTTCCAAGACTGATGAAAAATCACTGAGAGACATTTTGGAATGACATCTGTCAGCTCTTTGAGGACAGCAGGTTAATTAAAATAGCAAGCAAAACCAGCAACTGAAGTCTATAATTTGATTGAGGACTGCAAAAAGTCTTCAGTTTGCATCCTTCCAGAGTGGAGAAAAAAGAAAAAAAAAATCCATGCTGTTGCAAACATTCAGTGTTTTAATAATTCTGCCTTCCAAGCCTCCAATAGGATCAGTGGTCTTGATTCAATGAAGTCAACCCTGGTTTATACCACTACAGCCTTTGTGTTTAATGGTGCCTGCATCCGCACCTGTGTGCCTCTGCCCAGGAGTTGTTTCAGGGATACCCCTGTTAGTATAACCCAAGGTAATGGAAATAAATTTACTCTTTGCTTTCTAGCTCCAAGTTTCTGATTGTCCTGGGTGCCTGCCCGTGTCAACTTACGCAGCTCTGCATAGCAGCAGGGAACTTAAGGAAGCACCTTTTACCTAGGAAGAAATCCTATCACCAACACTCCTTGTTCTGTCATCTATTCATGGTATGAACTCATCAGGAATGAAAAGGGACCATGGTGATGAACTGGCACACTATCTGTGATTGAGAACATCTTCTTAACAGATTTTCAAATAAAAAGACATTTGGGTTTGAACTTCAACAGATGCTGCCCCCATAAGGACACTAAAGTGAGGATAGAGATAGTGAAGTCTCAGATTTCCACCAGCAAATTACTACATAAAAAGAGAGATTCAAAAAGACCTCTCATAGTAGGGTAGAAAGATTTACTGTTTTTTTAAATTAGATTTCCTCTTCATTTATTTTCAGTTGTTCAGGACAATCCCTGGAATCAGTCCAGGCTAGGGCATGAATAGACAGACAGCAGCCCTGTTGAGGAGGACTTGAGGGGACCGGTGAATGACAAGCTGGACACGAGCTGGCAATGTGTGCTGGGACTCAGAAACCAATAGCATCCTGCCACCACCACCATCAGGCAAGAAGGGAGCTTCTTTGCTGACATTGTCAAGTCTAAGGCATTTCTGCTTCAGAGGAGGACAAGACAAAAAGGGAGCCCCAGTCCTTCCAGGAGAGGACAAACACATACCCTCTTCTCTGTAGGCAGTGATGAAGATCACAGTCTATATGAAAGGGAAGACACATTCAGTCTTAATTGAACAAGTTCAAATAAAGCTGACAAGACTTTAGCCTCTTCCTTAAAATTATGCAGTTACATGCCACTGGCCACAAAACAAATTGCCTACCATCAGGTTTTACTAAATTGTATATAGTGCATACATTATGAAAACACAGCCTACTGCCCTAGCCCAGAGTAGGGGACAATTTGCTTCCAAAATTAAGTTTGCTAGCTAATAATGGCTGGCAGCAACTGCTGCTGCTGCTGTCATAATTATAGCACTTTCTTATTTTTATGCCTCTATTCCCTGCAACAATCTAGATGCCTCACTGTGCACTAATGCTGCCTTCTAATAAAACACTAAAAAAGGCATTAAATACAGCACCATGCCAAAAGCTACTGCAACTACAAGAAGAAGTGTCTAAATGACCTGTTTAAGAGCCTGGAGCATTGTAAGGAAAATTTACATCACCATATATTCCTTACTGAACACTTGGATTGATGAGGTCAGGAGGAGGTCCTCAATATGTAGGGACACACACAAAATTTGAATTTTCATGCCAGGACAAATGGCATGGGTCTGCTCTAGGCACACGTACCTCCCATGATCCCTACATGCAGCAGAAAGGTACAAGCCTTTTTACTGCTGTGCTGTACTCCCAGAGCAGATGAAGAAGAAGCTCGTCCCTACTGCTGCTGCAAACTATCATTTGGGTCTATGCACTCTGATCTACATACAACTGAAAGAGCAGAGATATGCAGAGATATGAGGGTAACTGTAATCCTCTAGAATAGATCGGTTTCTATGCGTCGAACATTACAAAGGAGATGTTGCTTTAGAAAAGCACAGATATATCAATTAAGTGACATGCAGAGCTCACTTTGCACTGCACATCCTCTGAGCAATGGTAGTCCAGGTCAGTCACTGTGTAGCCAAACCAGAGCAATTAGTTGCTGCCTTATTAGGCCACACCAAATGAACATTTCTACTGATATGCATCCTTTCCACACTCCCATGTCTACGTAACAGCCACTGAAGAATGAGTTTTTGCATTCCTCAGGATGTTAAAGCTTTTGAAAAGAACCCACATACTCCAAGAGACTACTAATGTTAAAATACTGTTTAACACTGATGAATGTTAAAAAAAATGACAGCACTACTCAACCTGCCCCTGACATCCCTGTGATAGCCCCCAGTGAGGAGGCAGGCTCACCCACACAGGAGATTACCCAGCATTCAGTGATTTATTCATCCTCAAGGTGAACCTTCCCTGACTCAGCCAGACCAGCCTAAGAATTGGGAATGGCTCACCTACAATTCTCAAGTCACACACTGCTCTGAAACATGAAAGGCAAGGCCTGTGCCATCACTGTTTCATACAACCAATTGCATGACTGTGCTGGATAATTCCTGCTGCCATCTGTTAAATGGCCGAGGCCAGCAAAACCTTCCTGGTTCTTAGACTGACAGTCTGGCATCGTCCTAAAAGAGCACAGTGTCACACTCACCTGCCAAGGCCTTCCTGACATATGTGAAAAGGGAATGATATTGTTTAGCACACAAAGAGGTCACAGTGTGCTGACAATAACCCAGGGGTTACTGACCAGGAGCTTCACTGACTCTCTAAGCATGAAGCATAAACTCTTTCAGCCTCTGAAAATATAGGTTTTTTCCTATCCAGTCTTAGTCCAAGGAGAAAGTACAGCTTCTTGTAAAGTCAGCTGTTGATAAAACAACCTTTTGAAAAGTTGTTTTATCTTTGTGCAGATCAAGCAATGAGAAGCTGGGATATGGGAAGTGCCTTCTTAACTATAATCTTGACTCACTGGAGTTGTGATTGTCTCCAAGCCCAGAGTAGATATACGGACATCAAATGCATGTAACAGCAGAGTTAAGCCAAACAGAATGTAGTGAGAGTGATTTTTTTGTTTATTTTATTTACTAGTTCTAGTCCTCTCCATAGATTAATCTCCCTGCAGATTAGTTAAAATAAGTAAATAAAAATAATGGTAGCTGACAAAATAAAGCCATTCTTACTTCCAAAAGCACAGCCAGAGTCTCATCTTTATTGGAGTGTGTTCCCCACTGCTGGTGACTGCCAGCACCCAGGAAGGATTCATACTGATATTTTATGGAATAACACTCATTATTAATATAAAATTGTGGCAGGTTAAGGTTTGAAGATTGTCAGTGATAGTGTGTGACTGCAAAAATATGCTTGAAGGAATATACAGACAAGCTCTACTACCAAATAAAATGTTCGGCAAACATAAAGTATTATTCTTACCCAACAGGTGTCTCTATGGGGGAGAAGACAGCTTGAGCCCCTTGACTGATCCCAGTAGTTATGATAGAGTATTCCTTAACTTTCCCCCTATTCTTGTATGATTTTTATATTATTTCTTTGTGTTTAGGTGGAGCTTCAATTGACTCGAGTCAGACAGACACACCTTTTTTACTGATGGGAATAAAATTCTCTTGATTTTACAGATACAGTCAAAAAGAACACAGAACACATGCCCAATGTGGTTGTACCTTGGGGGCAGGGAACTTTGGGATGGAGGGCTGCATTAATATTATTATTAGGCTTTAATGAAGCAAATTCATCTAAGGAGAGGGATTTCACCACAGTTGTTGGTTCAGCAGTAGGATATATTCCCTTATCTTCCCTGGTATTAAGTTTATCAGCTGTGAAGTACCATCAAGTTCCCTTCCCTGCAAGGATTCCCACAGAGCCTGGCCAGGCTGTCTCTGCTCTGCCCTACCCTACATTCCATCCCCCTCAGGAGGTGTGTGTGGATGGGGAATCATCCTGGAATAGGTTTCAAGTCATGCCAAGTGCATTCCATCCAGGGAGCAGCAAATGTGATTTACCCTATAATTTCTGTAATGCTACGACTTGTGTTAAGATGCTAATGTAACTCTTCAGTTTTCTCTAACTGTATTCCGTTACATGTCCACAGGGTCCCCAGTCATTTTCCCATATTCGGCTATGTCACACCAAAGAAATTTTTTTCCTGGAACTACTAGTTTCTCCACAGAATATAACTTAGGTTTTCTAAAATCACATTTAAGTTGAATTCAGTACAAAATTCCATCTGGAACACCCCATTGAGCATTAAGAGCAACCTGAAGAGACATGTCAAGAAGTTGGAGGTACCTCACCCTGACTCAGTTCTATTTGGCACTAATACCTCCATTCGCAGCACCAGCCTGGGAAAAGAATTCTTGAATCCCAGTCCCTGTTCTGACAAAGACTGACTTCTTCATACAAAAGCACATTCAGTAACTAAGGACATATAGAGAACACAGCCCCCCATCTGCCTGTTTAACAAACTTTGCCTCTTGACTTTTCTAAAAGGTATGAGAGGAGGGTTCAGACACTCAGAAGTATTGCTCATGGCACTTGGATCTTTCCAGCTGATAAAATGTATGCTGTCAAATCCCTGAAATATTTTTCAATCTCCCTTTCCAAAAGGTTCACTTTATTGTTATCATTTATTCTATGCAAGTCCACAGTAAAAACCTCTATGCTGAAACAAAGGGAGATCTCATTTTAAAAGAAGTAATTTCTTTCCAGCATTATATTTGGCAGATAAAATACAAAAATTACATGTTTACTCCAGTCAAAAAATTATTCCCCATTTGACAACCCTAGGTACAGCTGTGAAACTGAAAAAGCCTTTTCATAGCCCTAATCATGGCATCTCCAAAATCACTGTGGAGTTGGGACCAAAGCCAGAAGCACGTCTGGGAATTAGCACAGTGAGGAACAATCACAGAAATAATTTTGTTTCTCCATATGAGCTCAGTAATTTTGGTAACCCACACGTTTGATGCGATATCTTTTCCTCTCATTCAGGGTGATTCATGTGTTTCTGAGAAACAGTAAAATATGACATAGGGAGGTTGGAAATTTGGCTTAAGTACCCTTCAGCAATGTTTGGAACAGACACTTCAGTTAGAAAAGACACCAGAATAAGAAGGAAAAGCTTGACTTTCCCTTTTTTCTTCATTCCACTCACTCCTTAAACTGACATTTCTTTTGTACTATTTCCTTGAGTCATTAGTTTTACAAACCAGGCTTTCTCTTGAGCTGCAAACTATCAACTTAAAATCAAGTACCCACTTGCTTCAGGAGTTAAAAGAAGAAGCCACAAGCCCAAAATCTGTTCTTGTTTTGCTCTCTGTAAAGGTGCAGATTCTAAGTGATGACTGCATGGCTGCCCAAATGGACAAAACCACAGGGCACATCTGTGGCAGGGATTCCATGCAGAAGTGTCTACAGGATTTCTCCTTCTTTCCAAGGGCACACAAAATTTTGCATGCATTTTTAAGTCATAAATGATACCCTTGACTGATCTATATAGCACTGCAAGTAAGCCATGCCTGACTGCTTAACTTTTCCTTAGCAGGCAGACCTTGCTAGATGCAGATGAAACATGGACACTTCGTGCCAAGACAGTACTCTGAAATCCCCACTTAATGCCAAATCCCTTAGACCCTGGGAACCACAAAGAGAAAACTAAACACAGCTACTTTCTAGTTTTTAAAGTGCAGGACTGCTCATCTGGGCATTTCTTCTGCCCCCATTGCCAAGCTGTCTTCATGCTCGGAAAGAGTCCTTTTTCACCAGCCACTGCAAGAAACATCAGGAAGAACAAAGCAGCTGGTGGTGTCTTACTCCTGCACTGTTAAGGCTTTCCAATGACGTGTATGCAGATGAATGTGCTACTTGATGCCAGGAAAAAGAACACAGCAAACAAAACTTCTCATTGCTGTTATTTCTGTTTTATTCAGATATATGATCCAATTGAGAAGGTCAGATCAAAAACAACCACCAGGACAACTTCAAATTCCCCTAGATGTTCTACATCCTGCCCTGTGACTTTGAGTGCTGGGTCTACAGCTGATACATAACAAGAATAAATAAACAACTATATTTGTCTAGATACAAAACAAAACAAAAAAACCCCCACACAAACAACTAACCAAACAAAAAAAGCTCTCTTATGATAAAGGGGACGAGGAAGGTCTGTTATGGACAGTTCCTGATAATAGGAAGGACTGCTGCCTGGAGCATTTTAAACCAGCCAAAACTGGCTTTGCAGTCTGAAGAAATGCCAAAGGTCCAAGGAGCATGCATGAGAACAGAGGTGAAAAGTTCAGCGCAAAGAAGAGGAGCTTACTTCATCCTAAGCCCCCAGCCCATGACCACCAGAAGGCACTACGCAGTGCAATCAGGAGAAGCCAAAGGTGGGGACTATGGAAATTATTTCCCAGAACTCATTATAATAAAACCCGCCTTTTCAGGGAAAGGTTATGAGTATGTATAGGCTCTTTCACAATTATCTTGAATATGTAACATCTTTACATACAAAGACCAGGTAAATCACCACAGCAGGTGTACACGTTTGTGGTGGAGCAATCCCTTGTGCACCCACTGCTGAATAAACATACCTACTTAACAGCCTTGCTGGTTGTGGAGTCTCTACTCTGCATGTCACTTAGTCCTATGCAATGAATACACTTCTGATAGAGTGGGTACACCTAATTTGATCTCAAATTAGATAAAACTTTGGATCAAGAGAAAAAATTCTAAATGAAGGCAAACCAGTATTTTGTTTTACAAACAGGAGAGAACTCCTTTTTGCACAGGGTAGCATCTGCCACTGCTCTCAAAAGAGCAGCCAATAGAATTGATTGTGGGATCTGCTTCCTT
>VYZP01004003.1:44739-65360 GCA_013400635.1 Hypocryptadius cinnamomeus | reverse complement strand
AGGCAGGACACCGGGGACACCAGGGGCAGCCCTGCCCCAGCAGGACCTGTGGCTGAGCAGAGCAGGGCTGTGGCATCACTGGGACAGGGGCTGATGGACCCAGGGGGGTGACATGGGCTGTTGGTGGGATGAGTGAACCCCAAATTGGGTAGACTGGGCCTGTAAGGCCTATTAATGCCCAGACAAAGAGCTCCTCATCCATGTTTTCCTGCTGCTAAATCCAGCAGTCCACATTTGGGAGCAGGAAATGCAGGGCAGTGTGTGCTTTACTGAGAGTTCAGACATTGGGACCCTGAATCTGGGTCTGTCAGAGCTCCATCCAACCCTTTCCTGTATCAGGCAAACATCAGGCAGTTCCAGTTAAAATCATGGTAACCTAAAAGCAACTGAGTTGGGATGTCAACAAGGTCACTGAAATAACAAAACAAGGTTGGGGTGGATACCAGAGATGCAGTCATAACATAATGTCTATCAAATAAATTGGTGCCTTCCTCACAGCAAGGAGATTTCCACCTCACCATTACCCTTGTCCAAGGCCAGGACAAACCTACCATGCTGTAGCTAACGGATACTTTCAAATTCCTTAACTTTAAAATTTAATGAATCCTATTCTTTCACAAGAGTAATTGTTTTCCACATATTGCTTATTCATAAACTATGTATCTAATCCTGACTCTTCATTTCCTATTTACTCTAGGGAAGAGATCCCCTGTGCTGCACAGGCAGTCCTGTCACCATGCTTTAAGCCTGGGCACATGTGCAAAAACCTTTGTTCAATAATTATGTAAAGTT
This sequence comes from Hypocryptadius cinnamomeus, assembly GCA_013400635.1. Taxonomy (NCBI): domain Eukaryota; kingdom Metazoa; phylum Chordata; class Aves; order Passeriformes; family Zosteropidae; genus Hypocryptadius; species Hypocryptadius cinnamomeus. Next base: position 64,568 of record VYZP01004003.1, on the reverse strand, counting down.
AGTGGGGTAGAAGGAAATGTTATCATTATGTTTTGCTCCAGAGGATGTGAGGAGAATATAAATAAATCCAGACACTGCAAAAGCTTTGCTTCAAGCTAGGCAATTAAAGTATTTCAGATTCCCACAAGTCTATTTAAAGCAACTTAAATCTTTTTGATGGCCAGTAGTTCGCTCCTCCCTAGCTGCTTGCACTGGCTAAGCTTCCTTAACACTGCACAAAGTGCACAGGAAAGTGGCTGCAGCTCCTGGTGCACATTAATGCAGATGAGACTCTGGGTTATGGATACATCTCCAGAAAATATTCTAGGCTACTTTTGTCTACATTAGAAATACACAAATTTCCTTATAAGCCTTAGTGCTATTACACAGGCTCATATACTTCAGCCTTCACTCATATTGGTAAGGCTTTCACAATCAGAGCAGTAGCAGGTCAGAAGTTGGTTTTGAACAGCTTGTAGAGCTTTGGAACAATTTAACTCTCTCAGTAAATAAGTACTTCCCATCATTTGCTGACAATATTGAAAATAACAGCTCTACAACAGCTGGATTGGCCAGGATATGTGCAGGCTCTTTGGGAGGTTATACAGTGCTTTCACTGTCTGAGTGCCTGAAGCTGCTCACAGCCACTGAGGAGCTCAGCTTACATGCTGCCCAGGAAGAAGCCTAGTGCTAGTAAGGGGATAGGGGATGGAAGTGACTGGAAGGGAAAAATACAGTTTCCTTCCATCAGCTTAGGTATATCTAAAAAAGCAGCAGAGAAAATATTGGTATCTTGCACTTTACAGCACGTTTCTCCCATCACTCTATGCCACCAGGTTAAAATACATACTATAATCAACCTCTAGAAAAATGAAAAATAGGAGAGTCATTCATCTTTTGGGATAAACCTAAGGAAAAAAAACATCATCTTAAACCCAAAAAACCCAGACACATTGCCTCAGGAGGTCTGGTCAGTAACTTGTTTGAAGGTCTCCTGCACGCAGTTTTAGCAGAGGCTAGAGAAGCAGGGGAATTCAAGAAAAGGAACAACAATAGTGTTAGAAACTGCAGAGGTACAAACTGATATCACCCTGGGATAGCTATAAAGCCTAGAAATTCTAGAAATAAAATTTTGTGACAAAGTACTATTTTAATAAGCTCAAACTAAGAGCAAAGACTAATTCAGAGAAATATTATTTTGTGGATATTTTTGTAAATAATCACAATCGCATCAGAGGTGTCAGAATCCAGTAAGTTACAAAAATGTTTATAATGTTTGAGAGCTTTACACTCCCAAAGGAGTGTAAAGTGCACTCCATAAATTCACAAGTAACTTCATCTAGCTAGTATGATGCTCCCACAGAGATGAAAAGCAGCAGCCCATATAAGAGCTCACATTGCCACTCCACAAAGTGTTACATGGTAGGGAAAACAACACCATGACCCATTGAAATAGTGGGAAGTGCAGACAAGCAGGACAGAATTACAGAAATTAGAAATGGGCCCCTGCATCAAATGAATGTTCTGCTCTTAAGGAAGGAGAGGTAGTCTTTGTGCTCATCTGGAGTCTGCAATTACTGACCTCAATATTCTGGTGTCTAGTGGAGTATATTCTCCAGTATTCTGGAGAGTTGATACTAGCTGATAAGGGAAAAAAGCCACAACATTAGTAAAGTTTCAGCAGTATCCTACATTTTCTTTAACTGCATCTTAATCTAAAGCTAATCATACCTGACCTTGTTTATCTAGTGATACCTAACAAGAATCCAGACCCAGCAAGCATATTTCACCTAACTCATGCTGAAGAGGGTAGGAAAAGCCAAGTAAACAGTTGTAATTTTAATGTGGATAGTGTAGGCTTTTTACTCTGATTTTCAAAAGAGAAAAAAAATATTTTATTCCATTTTCAAATATTTATGTGTGAAAGATAAAATACTGGGAAGTAACATTTTCCCGCAACAAATAAAACAAAGGTATTAGATATTATTGCTACCGTGAACATATCAAGATGTCAGGTACTCACTGTCCCTACTGGGGGAGGTTTTTTAGCATTTCCTTTATGGGGTGGAGTGTTGGGCCTTTAGCAGTGAAAGCAATGATTGGACCTTTTCTCCCAGCTTTATGTTTTTGTTCAAGAAGAGTCAAGGTCCTCTTGTGGTGCCAAGTAATAGAACAAAAGTCAGCAGCAGAAACTGATGCACAAGATGTTCCACCTGAACCTGAGGAAGAACTTTGCTGTGCAGGTGGCCAAGCACTGGAACAGATTGCCCAGAGAGGTTGTGGAGTCTCCCTCCCTGGAGATATTCCAGAACAGCCTGGATGCAATCCTGTGCTATGACCTCTGGGATGACCCTGCTTGAGTGGGCAGGTTGGACCAGACCTTTCAACCTGACCCATTCTGTGATATGTTGAAAACAGGCAACAAAAAATACCAAAGTGCTTTAAATAAAAAAAAAAAAAAAAAAAAGCAGCAAGTAGTTTCACTTGCTCAGCATAATTTTCTCAGTACTTTTATTAAAAACCAGGAAATGTATAGTAGAGTGAAAAATTAATTTCTAACCTATAAACAAGATTTCTTCCTTGGTTTTGCATTTGTGTCAAAAATAACGTGAGGACAGAATATTTTCAATATTTTCCATTTTCTTATTTCCTACATTTTTAAATGCTCTGTCAAAATTGTTTCAAACTTGTGTTGCAAAGAAAATCTAAATAATCAATTTTTATTTTATTTATACTCTCATCATTTTTCTTCCCTCCTTTCAACTGCAGTTCTTACCAGCTTTTATTATAAATAAAAAAGAACTAAAAACTTGGAGACAGGCTTTGTGGTGAAAAGTCTCACAGTGCTTTCTGAAGTGATCAAGGCTAATCATCTAACAGCTACAAACTGAAAAAAAAATCAGCTCTAGAGATTCTAAAATGAGGGAAAGCCAACCCAGTCAGATAATCCTAAGAGGTTTGGTTCTTTCAAGTAACAAAATCCATTTGAAGTGTTCTTTTTTCTTTCCCTGTGAAATTTAGTGATAACTAAGGAGGTACAGGGTTTATATACAAATCATGAAGGATATTTTTGAGGTCAGTCACTATTTCTTGTTTCTTTCCCTTTGCACATGACAGCAATGAATCAAGTTGAGTAGCAGCAATGGGCATCAGATTTAAAACTCATTATATGGACCTTTTCAAGTGCAAGTAGACTTTGAAATTTGTGAACAAGTACATACAATACTGAGTACATCTCAGTCATACAATTTAGTATCTGTAGGCTTAACAGATCTATTATGGTTTCATTATGTACCACTTGCACAGCCTGGGGGACCTCATTTTGAGGAGCTGTATCCACGATGAGTAATACAGATCTGTGGAGAGCTGATGGCTCCAGTCAGGAAGAGCCAGAATGCACACTGTTCATGTTTTCTGCAGCTGATTTTCAATAGCCAGTGGAGACCCACACTCCAACGTTTTTATAAGAAATATTATAATGTGGCATATTCTGCACATTGTATTTAACCATGCCTAAACCCTTTGCCTTCACTTTGTAAATCCTCAGTTACAGTCCAGGGATATCAGAGCACCATCACAATTAGTTCAAAGTGCCCACCCGGAGTGTGGAGACTGTTCAGAGCCAGGGAAGAGCATCTCAGTATCAGCACAGTGCAGCTTTTGGCAGAGGCACAAAGAAATTTGACAGCATTGCACTAAACTGCATTCATAGCCATAGCTAATCTCTCCCAGAAAATAATCAAGCATAACTAAGAGCAAAGTCAATAATCTACAAAATCAGAAATTTATCAAGAGCAGTGAAACCTTGCACTACTTAAATCAAGACTGAGCAATACTCACAGAAAAAGATTACTCTGACCAGCTTCAGCATAAGCTCCAGATACTGACCTAGAACAAAACTCAGGCATAATGAATGTTTTCAGTAATGTAGTATCTTCCAAGTTTATTGTAATCATCCTTTTCATTTCATTTAATACCTTACTCTCTATCCTCACATTTCTCTCATGTTAATCCCCAATTTAGCTTTGGTTCCACAATGTGTAACCCTGGCAATCAGACAGAATCTTTCTGCATGCAGCCTTGGTATTTCTCTTATGCACTTACAGTGTTATAACTTTCATATCTAAATATACATTTTTATAGCTAAGTATTTTAACACATAGTAGGGTTGGGGTGCAGTATAATAAAAAAAAGACTAAGCAATCTGAGGTAGCTCAGAAAAGTAAATACACTACAGTCAAAGAAATGCAAAAGGTTTCACATTTCTTCCTGTGTTTATTTTTTAATTTGATCTTTCTATCTTTTTCTGTATATCTGCAAGATTTTTTTTCAATTGAGATGCCAACAGTTCTAAGAAACTCACCAGAGTCCCATCTGGACTAAACTATTAGGCAGTCTGATATTTTCAGCTGCTTTGAGCAGTGGGCTGACACAGCTGGTTTAAAGTTCAGACACACCACATAATGGGCTGTGTCACATGTCAGTCTGCCTCATGTGCATCCGCAAAGCTGAGTGCCTGAATAAAAACCAAATGCCCTCAGAAGTGACCATATCTATCATAACATGAGTCACAGAATCACAGAATCATCGGGGTTGGAAGAGACCTTCAAGACCATGGAGTCCAGCATCAACCCAACACCACCATCATCGTACCCAAGCCGTGTCCCCAGGTCCAACTGTTAAGACACCAAATGCAGGCAGCAAATTTCTGCATTGGGAACCAGCTCCTGTGCCCTAGCAGGAAGGACCAGCCTCAACAGCACCAATTTCTTTGTGTTTTTCTTGAAACCAAATAATTTTGGAGCCCTTGGCAGCTGACAGTCACTCTTACACAGCTGGAAAGTTCATGGCTTTGAGCCACAACCCGGAGGCCACCAAGCTCCAGAAGGACCCACTGGAGATGCCCAGCTCACCATGCCAGATGCAGGACCTGCTCCTGGAGCTCCAGGAACCTCTGCACTCGCTCCTCCTTGGAGCTATCCCATGAGCCATCATTATCAGAGGAGCTGTCACTGCTGCTGGCTCTGGATGAAGGCTGGCCACCTTGATGGGAAGCAGGAGCACCATGGGCGAAGAGCGGGACTCGCAGGTTCCTCCGGCTCATCCAGCATCTTAGCAAAGCACATCCCAGACACATCCTGTCCTGGAATGCCTGTTAGAATTACAGGAAGTAATTACCATCATCTCATCAAGCTGACTGAGAACGTCTCTCCTGTATTTTTAGAGATACAAGCCACAGCATATAACTAACCTAAGGATTATCAGAATTGAGCATCAGTAGCATTAACACTTACTGCTCACATCTCAGTCATACAAGTATTTTCAGTTGTTAAGCTAGGTTCCTTTTAGCTAATGCTAGACACATAATATATTCACTATGGGGAGTATTGTGTGTTTTGGAAGTATTTATTTTTTATTAAACAACTGATTCTCTGTGAGAAGAATATAATTTGCTTTCTGTCAGTCATACAGTGTTCTCCTGACAGTCTGAGCCATCCATATAAACCAATATACTTGGTCTGACTTTATCAACTATCCATATGGCTATAAGCTTACTTAGGTTTGTTACTCTATACTTCTGATTACATCAGAAGAGCTCAGCATTTGGCTCACGTACAGTGTACAGCCTGAAAGGAGAACTAAGCCATTGGAGCCTGCTCAGAGTGTACTGCTCTCCATTGCCAGAGCTTTCCAGAGTGCACTGCCCTGGGCCCTTAACCCCGTCCTGCCCTACCAGGCTGCACAGCAGAAGTGCTCACATATATTTCATTTTCTTCTGTCACTGCCAGGACCGAGGTAGCATCAGCAGAGCTGGTGGCATTCACCTCCCCCCAGTCATCAAAATGAGCCATGGGATCTGCTCTTCCAAGAAGACTGGATCCAGCTGGACTACATAATTCATTTAGAAGAGATGAGAGCTGTGCCTCAGTGTCTGCTGTGAAATCTGAGAAAACTGATGGACTACTAGTGACAGCATAATGCTGCCCTAGCAGGAAAATGAGGACAAACTGCCAAACTCTACTGATTTGCTAATGATGCTTATCAGCTGTAACCATCCAAAGAATTGGAAGTGGCAGAGTGGTGAGAAGAAAATCCTCAGGGAAATCAGTCTTAGAAAAACTTCTGGAATTAGCCAAAGGAGTAGTAGGGCTCTAATTTGTTGAAGACTATTATTAGAATTAAAAGTTCTCTTAAATGAAACAGCAAAACTTAGAGATGATTTTGCAGGTTTTGGCCATAGGATGTCTTTAGAGCTGTTCATCTCAAGTCTTATATCTATTGGCAAAATAGTTTGACTTTAAAGGAGCTTTTATAAAGATGTGCAAAACCTAATGAAATTTCCAATCCTTGAAAGATGTGATTATTAATCAGAGTATCTATGAAGGTGAGGGTAGAGATGTTCTGTGGGAGGATGACCTTAACCTAGCTGGGGAGTCAGCACAGCTCTCAGGGCTGAGGACAGCTGGATTGTGGGGCTCCACATACCCAAGGGAAAGCAAATGATCCAACACTCTGCCATGCCAAATTAAGACACAGGGCCCATTGTGGGTCAGACCCTGTGACTGCTTCATCCCTGTGGTTGAGTTCAGAAGTAGAGCAAACCTCCAGAATAACAATCTAACACAGATTATACCATGTTAGAGTTACAGTCTAGCCAAATTAAGAGTTAAAGAATATCAGGAAAGAATTCCACACATAATGAATATATAGAAATCAGATGTATTTCTACTGGGCCTAAGCTCTACTCTTTCCAAAAAAAAAGCATCTTCCACTATTTTGACAGTTCTCATTGTCTGATTTGTTCTTAGTTGGACTTTCTCACATAAGAAAATTCACCACCTTAGCTAGAAACAAAAAACCTAAGTTGTCCAGAAAAAAGGTACACAGTTCACATACAAACCTGGCCTGGCAGATTCTCAGGGATAACTAGGGCATTTAGAAGAGGTTTTACAGTTATGCCATCTGGTACCACAGTCCTAATGATCTGCATTCCCCCTGGAAATGCCTCAGGGCAGAGCGATTCTTCCTTGATATGGATCTCCCACATGCAATTTTATCCTGCAGAAGGCAAGAAGGGCTTTCTTTGCCAGATATCTATTGTCAGTAAGTCTTCAGTAGCATTGCTGTAATGGAACATTATCTGATGTTCTGGTCATGTTAGATATATTCAGACTGTTTTTATTTCCTCTTTCCCCTGTTCCTGCAGATGCTGTACATTTTTGAAGCACTAGTATTAAAATAGCAGTTAGCTGCAAAAAGTTTGACAAAATCTTATTTTAGTCTTGTATGCAGTCTGTCAAAATCCACATTCTTCTGAAACTGGAAAGATTTGCTACAATTTCTCTTTTATAAAATAAAATTGGAAAAAAGTGTTCAGACAATGTTTACATACTCTTTTGCCATTTTTGGAATAGAATATAGCAGTGTTCTATACTGGAAGAATCACAGGTTATTCCTCTGCAGAGGAGAGATAAGATATATTGTAAATGCTCTAGATCAAGAACATCAATAGCTTACTAATGACCTCAAAATCAGAAATTAACTGTTTAAAAATGGAAACACAAATGCTCACTGAACATAAAGTGGTTTGCAGACAACATCAGAAAATCTGAGGCATAAAATGAGATGTAACCAGCAAAGGACATAAAAGAGAGTGAGAAAAGCTTTTATAAATACAGTCAGGATAAAAGACCAAGAACACTTCCCTGGTCTTAAGCAGGAATAGTGAAAAATTTATGAAGCAATGTAAAAGAACAAAGTGTTCAGTGCCTGAGCCTTCATAAAAAGAGATCTGTGATCAGATTCTTAATACATTTCAGTGGTGTGGAACATCAGCTAGAATTAGGAGAGAACAGATAGCAGATATTTAGTTGCGACGTGTGCATGATAATGGACCCTGCTGAAATCCACCTTGGAAGACTAAGAAATAATTGAAACAATCTGAACTACTTTGAGGACACACAGAGGACTGATCAGAATGATTATAGTGCTCTCCCACAGAAAAAGAAAAACAAAAGATGGAAAATTGTAGGCTAGTCAGTCCAAGTTTAATACCTGGAATGATACCACAACAAAATGTGAAACAATCTGTGTGTAAGCATCTAGGGACATAAACATGGTAAGAAACAGCCAGCTTGTATTTATCAAAATAAAGTGTGTTAAACCAAGCTAAGTTCTTTCCAAGTGAATAACTTGGCTTTTCAAAATAATATGCCTTTTTGGGTGGAAGAAGGTAAGTAGAGAAAATGGATGCTCAGTTTATGAAGTTGTGGCAGTCTCAGACAACCTCCTCCACAAACAATCACACGGAATATGACTTTTATTATATCACCATAAAATAACCCCGCCAGCTGTGGAAAATACCTGCTTCAAGAATAGTCAATATTATTCTCAATTCCAGTTTGAAATACTAAAATCCTTCTTGCTCTCAGCACACCTGTAATGGGAAGGGCTGATTTCCTGCCAGCAGCCAGAGCAGCCCTGGCAGAGGAAGTGTGCCAGGCCTTATCTGCGCTTATCACCGGACAAGGCGGTGGAGCTCGAGGCAGAGGGCTCATCTGGAGGCAATGAGACATCTCTGCAGAGAGCAGCCACTGAGCCAGTTCTCTGCCTGTGCAGGTGACTGGTGCTGTCAGGGCAGAGTGAAGCAGCCACGACTGTTTTCCAGGACCCTGATTGTCAGTGACTGTCAATGTAATCAGCAGTTTTATCCCATCTGTAAAACAAACTGTTCCTAGGAAATAGTGACTGGGATTGTGCTACATCACTGTAGCATCTGACTGTGCTTGAGTTTCTCTTTCCTGGTACCCTTTGGCCTGAAGATCCTATGACTCTGGCAGGTGGAAAAAAATGCCTCTTTCAAAAGCATCTTTTTCGACACATCAGTGGAAAGGAGGGACACAAATACCTGCCTCGTGTCCTTGAGGTACAGCAAACAAACTCAATCTGGTTGTACCAGCCCTGTGATGAATGTCTGGTAACAGTCCCAGATGGCAGAGGCACATGCCCATGTAAGTTCACCCAGCTGGTCTTTGCAGTTTAGAATTTGAAGTAGCTGCAATTTTATCAAAATATTCACCGTTCACAGATTGTACAATAATATATTTATACAAATCCACAGTGAGTTGATACTTTAGGTCATTAACTACAAGTCCAAAATTTTGATATATTTGAAATTACAATAACAGATAGCTTGGGAAGAATGAAGGGATTTTTTGAATACACAACATGCATTATTTTGCACATGTATATTGTTTAAAAAGAGATGTACATTTGTTTACATAGAATATTAGTAAGTTACTTATTATACTCCTAGGTTAGTGATCTTTATCAACTGGCATACATGAACTGAGCAATTATCTGAGCAATTGAGGCATACATGCAGTCCCTTACAGTAACTTCAGCTGACAGGCTGCCATAGTTAATTGGATCACATTGGATTGGCTCACGTGTGCCTAAGCCCTGTATTACATCTGGATATAGTTCACTATATTTTTATGTATTTTTCTTAGACTTTTCTAAGCTTATTATTATACAATAATAGTATTTTAATAATAAAAGCAGTTAAGACTGTTTATTTTCTCCTCTTTAAAAACAAGAGATCATTTGATGTAGGTTCTATTCTTACCATGAAGTAAAACTACATCTTTAATAATAAATATTCTGTGACTAAAATGCTTCCTTTTTTATCAGCTTTCATGGGTCATTTTCTTTCAGTAAGCAAGGTCAGGGACAGCTACTAGACTATGCAAGAGCTATCTCTCCCTCAGGAGGGTTTTAAATTATAATTTACCTTATCAGTTCTAACTTCAAGTAGAAACTGATCTACAGGTTCTGCTTGGGCTTTTGTGTGGATTCACAGAAATTAGGTTATTAACAAGAGTAACCTAGGGGCTTGTCTACAGGGGACATTCCAAAAAAGGGACAAGACTTCATCCTAAAGCAAACAACACAAAGGAAGTATGCCTGTAATTAACAATGAGTTAAGACAAAAGTGTCATGGCAGATACTTTCCTCGAGTCCTGTGTGCAGTTTTGGGCACCACAATATAAGAAAGACATTAAGTTACTAGAGAGCATCCAAAGGAGGGCCATGAGGACAATGAAGGACCTTGAGGGGAAGCCATGTGAAGAGCAATTGAAGTCACTTGGTCTGTTCAGCCTGGAGTAGAGGAGACTGAGGGGAGACCTGCAGTCTAGAACTTCCTCATGAGGCAAAAATGAGAGACAGACACTGATCTCTTTGGTGGGGACCAGTGAAGGACTCAAGGAAACAGCATGAACCTGAGCTGGGGGAAGTTTAGGTTGGATATCAGGAAAAAGTGTTTCATCCAGAGTGTGGTTGGGCACTGGAACAGGATGCCCAGAGAAGTGGTCACAGCACCAGCCTGACAGAGTTCAAGAAGCACTTGGATAATGCTCTCAGACACATGGTGTGACTCTTGGGGTGTCCTGTGCAGGGCCAGGAGCTAGACTTGATGGCCCTGATGGGTCTCTTCCAACTTAGCATACTCCATGATTCTAAGATTCCAAGTTCCCATGCCAAAGAAAAAGTATTCTGACATCTTTGGCTTCTTAGATTCCTGCACTCAGCTTGTTGAGGGTGAAAAGCAGGGAAAGGAGGAATCTCCATCATGGGTTCAAACTACAGTCAATATTTACTATATTTGAGTCAACAGCAAACAGTGTTGTACCGAACTTGCTTCTGCATCCCTCATCGAAGCAGTACCACCTACATTACCAAAACAACCTAACATAAAATATAATTGGCTGTGTGGGGCTCAGAGGTGAAGAATAATAATGACAGGAGCCTAAAATTTCTAGCCAGGTTATGGTCCAGACAAAGTGGTTCTTAGATAGAATGGAGCTGCACCAGAACAGGCAGTAGCTTAGCAGAAAGATATTAGAAAGCAGTCAAGAGGTCAGGGGGAAAGGGAAAAATAAGCCTCTGCTTTTCTCCACGTCTAGAATTTTGAAGAAATCCTCTCTGGTGTCTTCTCTGTCATTTGTTGATAGCAATGACAGAAGTGTTAATGTAAAAACAGCTTGTGAGTGCTTGTACCACAGGCTAAGCTGATAAAGGTGACAGGTAGCTTTTTTCCACTGGGCTATACTGACTGAATGTCAAGGCAATAGAGAGATGCCGCCCCTGAGGCACTACAGAGCTCACTATTGATGGCACCACTGCTGAGACCTCATTAGGGAAGACATGCAGCTCAGAAATGTATTAGTGTGAATGTGAGTCTGATGTCTGGATGTGATAGATTCATCAGTCATTGCTCTCTAGCACTTTCTCTTTGTCCACCCCACCTCAGCTGCCTCCCGTGACTGGCAAAAATTACAACGAACTCTTTCACCAACTTTAGGGCAAGAGGGCTCTGGTGTACTCTTTACAATACTGCAAGGTCCTGGCATTTGCTGATTTGTGTGGAGTAAGCTACTCTAGAATTTAAGTTTGAAATGCAGGCTATGTATATTAGGAACTTAATTCTAATAACATCAAGGACAGTGCTTTGAATAGTTCTCCTGAACTAATTAGTTGACTGACTTCTAAAAGATTAACTGATAATAATTTTATTGTCACAGATAATAATCTGGAATGAAGCTAACAATCACTGTAATTAGATCCTTCAGTAATTTTTCAATAGGTAAGCCTTATCAAGATATCGGTCTGATCTTTGCATTAGGAGGTATCTTGCATTGTTATGGGCTTTGGAAGCCTCAGGGGAAAAAAACTGGTTTGGGCAAACACACTGCAAGGTTTTGTTTTCCTTCTTTTCTTACTATCACTCTTTCCTATCACAAAATTCTTTGCTGCTAACTCTGATATATCAGAAACTTCATGCTTCTTTCAGGACAAAATCTCTTGGCTAGCATTAGAAAACATTATTTCACATTGTAGGATCAGAAAATGGAGGCAAATAAATGTTCTAAGGGATATTGGGGTGGGGTTCTTTTGGGCACACCTAAACATTAGAGGAAGTCGAGATGCAATATTAAGTGAAGCAGGAATGATTGTGCATCACAAGACAATGAGCTAATTAAGAAACATAAAATAAACTTGCTTTAAAAAAAAACCCAAAACATTTCACTAATTAAATTATTTTTATTTGAGATCTTTAGGAATCCAAACAATTTTAGAAATCATCTGCAGCTTTGACAAAACCCCATCTCAGAAATTCAGGGCATGTGACAACCAAAGATGAGCACTCTGTGTAGAACAGAAATGTGTCACTTTCCACTCTGATGTCACAAGCTAAAAAGCAGTAACTTTGAACTTACCCTTAAAGATCAAGCTTGTATAGAACTACGGTAGAATTGCAGTGTAATTCCTGCTCTTAGCCTTGTTCCTGCTCTTTGTCTTGCACTTCACTGACATTTGGTGTCAGCACAGTTCTATCCACGCAATATTTACATATGCACTAATGGACTTGGCACCACTGTGAGATAAATGCTGAAGCCCTTACCTAGCACGTAGCCAGCCTTTCCTCAGGATGATGTTGGTGGAAGCTCTGAAGTATGTCTGAATAAAATGCTGACTGAGTATTCTGCCACAGAGCACCAAGTGTAAGTGAATTGTCATGGCCTTCATTTGAGTGAAATTAACCAAGAAGCACGGCTGAACAAAACAGATCTCTAATCCTAGTTACTAAGGGCTGCACTTTAATTTCACTACACTCTAATTCAACTACCATTACATAACTGATGCTGATGTCATTTTGACTTAAGAAAATATTACATCATTTTTATGAGATAGAACAATAGAAAAAATAATCTTATTTTAGGATTTTTTTTCTAATTTAAATTCTGTAGGCCGTGGTGGGCAACTGAAAATTTGGGGATTACAGATAGCAGGAGACTATATCTGGTTTAGGAGTGTTTATCAAAATGCAGCCTTAGTGAATCGTACAGCAGAGCACTGAGGATTAAGCACACTACTCAGCCCGAATCCATATCATCTGCAAATCTGATATTTATAGTTGTCTCTGTATTGCCCAGACCTTTAGCAAACTATTTTTAGAGGCTAATTGTCCAGCTGCATTACATCTTCACCTAGTTTCTCTTTCTTAGCCAAAAGGAAATCGAAACCCTGAGGAAGCATAAAAGCCAAGCCGAATATTAAATGGCATTGAAAATGCTGAAATAGTGGAATATAAATGTCTTGAAGAAAAAAGGAAACTGAAAAATCATCACAGGAAAATCTATCTGCTTTTGGGGGGCACTTAAAAAAAATCATACTTGTCTGTGAGAGTGTGTTGAAAAAGCATATCTAATGGCTATTGTGGTGGCATAAAGCAAACAAGAGGTACAAATTAAAGCCTGGCTTTTAAATAGCAGATTAGAACAGTAAGAGATGAATGCAAATGAAGGGGCAAAGCAGCATGAAGCCAAGAGAGCAAGGATGTGTGGAAAGCCCAGGGCAGGATGGAAGAATGGATAAAAGACATGCTGGATCAGAGATTTTCAGCTGTTACAGCAGCATCACTGAGGGCTGGATGAGATACAGGGTTCTGTCAGTAGTGGTTTAGGAGTTTGCCTGAACCAGTCTGACACTTCCTCAGATGTGTTTATCAACTCTCTCCGAGGGCAGCTGGCCCCTGGCACTTTGCAGCTCTGAGGGGAGGAGCAAGAATTGATTCTTCATGATTGATGCTGCTGTTCTTGAATGAAGTTATTAATTCCTCTTCACAGCTGCACAGCAAGCTTCCCCCACCCCTGAAGCACAGCTGGAACACAGTCTGTCCATGCTTTATGAGGCTCTGCACTGTAACATCCCCAGTTTATGAGGGACACCTGTAATGTTCAGCTGTCTGCTTTTCCACCAAGTGCCTGGAGGGCAATTGAGCATACAGGTGGTTATGCCAAGCAAGCTACGCAGAACAGGGCAGAGAGACGACACTCACGTTGAAAACTAGGCATTAAAAATCCCTGATTCTAATGTCAAGGGTTTATCTCCACTGTTTCTATCAGGTCCAGACTTGGCCCCATGTTGAGATTTCTTCTCTGCTGCTCAGAACATGGAATGTCGGCTATATGTGTTAGCACTGTAATGATAATAATCTCACAGCTAACATTTTGAAAAGCTTCACAAGCTGAGAAAGTTGGGGTGGTTCAGCCTGGGGACACCTTATTGTACCTTTCAGTACATAAATGGTCTTACATGAAGGCTGAAGAGGCACTTTTTACAGGACAAGAGGCAATGGCTTGAAGCGAAAAGAGGGTTTTGTTTAAATTAAATATGAGGAAGAAATTCTTTCCTGTGAGAATGGCAAGACACTGACAAAGATTGCCCAGAGATCCACAGAGAAGCTGTGGATGCTGTGGAACACCTGGAAGTGTTCAAGGTGAGATTTGATGGGGCTGAGGGCAACCTAGCGGAGTGAAAGGTGAAAGGTGTGAAGTGAAAGGTGTCTCTGCCCATGACAGGAGGGTTGGAATTAGATGATCTTTAATGGCCCCTCTAACCCAAGCCATTATTCTATGATTCACTGAACTAATTAGCTGAGTGATATTCTTAAGCTAAACAAACAACAGTGGTGTTCCAGCATGTCCCACCTACCAAACTGTCTCCAGTTAAATCTCTGTGATTGCTCAGATTGCTGTGATTGCTCAGAACTCAAGCCTTCTATCAAACATCAACTCCATCATCCACAAGGCCCACATTTTGGGTTTCTCCATGGCTCAAATCTGGAACAAGTAAACCACTTCAGCAAGTGGGAAGCATGAGTCCAGAAGGAGCAGCTGGGGCTCAGAGGCTGCACATGGGATTCAGTGAGCTCCAACTTCCACAAAGTAGCCATAAGTTACAGGTGGAACACAGTGGAGAGGGTCAGCTTAGCTGAAAAAAAAGCAGTCCATGGTGCTGAACACTGAGTTGGATGTCAAGCTCCCGAACTCCAGATTGCTGCATTTCCCAGATATTGGTACCTGACAAGAAAGAGTTAAAGCTCACTCAGGTATTTCACCATTTCGGAGAATCACATGGATAGCAACAGAAAAGTATTTAAAAAAAAAAAAAAAAAAAAAGAAGCAGATATGTTTACCTTCTAACTACACAGAGAAGGCAGCAAAGACACACTGCTTAGACCAGCACTCAAAAGAAATGTCTTCAAGGGGCAACCAAATGATTTTAGAACAGTCATGACAGCATTTTCCAGTTCTGTTCCTGCTGTCCTGCTGGTAAGGAGCCTGCAGTTATTAAGCAGCTAATTATAACATCTGAACGAGCTTTTTATTTCCCCCAATAAATCCAGACTAGGAGTTAAAAAAATCTAGTAGACTCAAACAGTCCTTTTTTGGAAGGTGAAGTGAACAGTCTGCTGGCACACACACATCTGATTGCCCTGGAGATCTGCTGCATGTGCACTGTGACTGCCACTTGTAAAGTTTAACACTGAATAAGGGCTATTGTTCGTTGAAGAGGACCAAAATATACCAGCATTTCTATCAGCTTCACAGGACAATGGATCTGCAGAGCATAGGAAACTCATTAAATTTAAGGGAAATTATAAAAATAAGAGGAAAACTCTTATATGTTCAACACATAAAAGAAGCAGGGAGAGCTTTCGCAAATTCTTCTTAGCAGCCTGTTGGCTGAAGAGTTTGTTACTAAAGGTTCTCTGTCCCAGAAAGCAGAACTCTTTCTTAACTCACTAAAAACATTTACCATTTAATTCAGTAATTATCAAAAAGCAGTGAAGAAGTTACACTACAAATAACACTCAGAATGATAGCTGTACGTAAATACTATTGTTTATTTGCAAATCAAATACTTAAAAAAACCTTAATCTTCTTGCCTTGAGGACTCTTCAGAAGAATGTGGTGGTATTTATAGTCATATAATTGCATAGTTCAACTGTGTGAGTTTTCAATGGTGTGTTTTTCAATCAAACAAAATATTAGCATATTGTAGAGACATATCTCTATACAGCTGCTACATGCAGTGAGAAACACTCATCCTTGTGGTTTTCCTCTGTACTAATTTCTATTAGAAATGGCTTTTGGTATGGATTAAGGTTCTTTCTGTGGCAGGAATGAGCAGATGCGTTCATAACCTCTTGTCAGAAGGGAACAAACATGTTGCAATTTGTGCCTGTTTAGATGTGCAGGCACCATGGTCATTAACAAGTCTCACAAACAGCAGGGGATTGCAAGCAACAGCACTCTTGTCCAAAAATAGTCTGTAACTTGGTGACCAGCAGGAACAAGTCCTGTGTTTATCTTCAGAAGGAACAAATATGCTTTCCTTATGAGAAGCCTATGTACTGGGTCTGTCTGAGAGGTAATCAGATACATGCAGATGGGCAGTCAGATATATGGAGCATTAGGCAGAGTTCTGACAGCTCTGCTGTCAGCAGAGCAGCCTCTCTGCTTCAAACAGAAGTTGACACAGTTGATATCACTCTTATTTTACAGTAAAGGTTCTCCATTTACAACCTCTTAATTTATGTTCATATTAAGGTAAACTGGAACTGGATACATTTAGAGAACTAGTCAAACAAAAGCAGGAAAGAGAGCTGAATTATCTGTTCTTTTTCCCTAATACTTTAGAGTTGCAGTTCCAAGTTTTATTTGAACTTCAACTTGTCCCTAAGAATAATTCTACTTGCATGCTAATTTTTTTGTCACCTGAAAGCCAAAAATACTGCAATAATCTGAAGAGTCCATTAAGTTTAGTGAGGTCAGGAGAAACTTTTTTTTGTCTATACATAACACACACAGATTCTAAACCAACAGTGCTTCATCCTTTCTAAACTCAAGCTCTTTTTCAGATATTCTCAAGTCATAATAAATTACATACACCCCCAAGATTTTTAAAGAACCATCCCCTCTACTGCGGTGTGCATTTCTTTATATTCAAACCTATATTCTGTACTGCCAGGACCTGGTGTTTCCATCATTAGATTATACACTGCATGGAAAAAGGCATGTTTTATCTTAAGACAACATCTCTCTAGTGAAGTGCACCATGAAAATCTAAAGACAAACACCAATATTAAAGTATAATCAAGGTTAGTATCACACCTTGTGCAGTTAATTAAATATTTTGGAGAGTTGCAACAAGACATTTCTGTTTGCTCTTCTTCAAGTATTAGGAAAGACTTCCTGAAAATACAGAAAACACTGTTTTTCTTTAAAACACAATAGTCACTGCCCTGGCAAAGAGTGAATAGTTTAATTAATCTGCATTTTTTCATTACCAGAGAGGCCCCCGTTATTTTTAAGCATCCTTCTTCATGTGCTAACATGGCAGTAAATAACATCTGTACTAGAAGCCAGCTGGGTTCATTAGTTGTCTCTCCATCCATAGCTAGCTGGCTCAGAAATGCAGCCCCTTGCCAAGAATACCAGTAAGCACATACTTCT
This sequence comes from Hypocryptadius cinnamomeus, assembly GCA_013400635.1. NCBI lineage: Eukaryota > Metazoa > Chordata > Aves > Passeriformes > Zosteropidae > Hypocryptadius > Hypocryptadius cinnamomeus. The sequence goes on along the minus strand of VYZP01004003.1, from coordinate 47,223 downwards.
TTAACGTTACTCTCCTGTGAAGATGGCATTGCATCATCATTCAAAGTCCTACTGCATTTAGCTCCCTCTACACCTGGGGATGCATTTGGCCTGAGTCTCACCTTGAACAGCACTGTTTTAGTTACCTCCTTTTAAAAGGGAAGAAAATTCCTTGGCAGACAAGGAGGAAAAGGCTCAAGGAAACAGCTCAGTCTGGAGATCAGGATATACCATACTGGATCAATATTGTATTTAGCGATTGTGGTGTGCAGACTTCTTTCTACTGATCTTCAAACAACTCCTGCAAACTTGTTAATGACACCCTATGGAAGGAACTCCACACAAACTAACAGGGCTGTTAAATTTGTAAAGATGGGAGGTTAGGCATCAAAGTGTGGAACATCATGGAAGAACCTGACCAGGAGCAGGATAGCTTGTGTTCTTTTAGCAACTAGAAGACAACAAAAGAGCAATGCCTAACTAAACATTGTATCTTTAGAAGACAAACACATTTTTCCTTTTGGTGTTACTGTTAACACCTTAGGTTAGTAGAAATAAACATTTTTTGCTGCTCATTGAAGACTTTCTTCATGGTTGTATTGGCATTAGGTCAGAGAAAAAACCCCCCTGAACTTCCATTTTTGGCTTTACCTCACTGGCACAAATCCAAATTCTGATATCAAACTAAAGCACTTGCAGAAAATACAGACACATTAGTGGGAATTTCTTTAGTTCTTTTCTGACAAAACAAACAGAAGCATTCTTTACTAATCTTGGGTTTAGAAAGTGCTTGAAGTTGGATATGAGAGAAGTTGTTTGGAGTCTTTAGAAATTCATGTTGTTTTGGCAGCATCTGCACAATAGTAAAGCATGTGGAATGTTGAAAGTGTTTATATTTCATTATATGTCATTTTGACAAAACCAGTTCCACTGGCCATTAACTTTGATTCCCTATTCTCATTGTCAAAAAATTTATCACACTGCAGTAAAATATGCTTATATATACTTTTTTTTTTTTTTTACATATCTGGAAAGAAAAATAGTAGACTCATGAAGCAAACGGTCTCTTCTTGTCTAAGGCCTCCTGCTGTTGAACTGAGGAGATGGGTATAAACTTCCTGGAAAAAAACAACAAGGAGAAATATCTCTGTTGAGTTCAGAATGCCTTGCAGTGATGGCCTTTCCAGACACCATGGTAATTCTCAGGGGCTCAGCTAGCAGTCCAAAATGGAAACACAATTAATACCATCCAGGCTCCTCACCACAGCTTGCAGAAACAAACTGTGCAGATATTTTCTATTGACATCACTAATGACTGCATCACTGGACCTAGTGAAGGTCACCTCATTGTTTTTGAGCAAAGCTTTGACAATTTCTCACCTTCAGTAGCAACAGCTACTAATACAGCTTCCTTTATAGCTAGAAATGAAGTGCAGATGACACCACATGCAGAGGATAAAGGAAATTTTGGGGTCACTCCTTGGGTGGGATCAGGGAATGGTATGTAGATGTCCCTTGGAGGATGGAGAAGGCAGTGAAGACCAGCTCGGAGGAAGGCCTGGGTGTATCTCCTGCTTTCCACTCGCGCCTGTGCGAGGATGCTCCGGAGACAGGAGAGGTGGCACCGATGGCTCCTGCCATGGGCACACGGCCAGCTCCCAGGGGAAGGCAGGCTGGAGCGGAGCGCTGCAGCCCGGTCCGCCGCGGGGCTGCGGGCAGGAGCGCGGCTCCCGCTCTGCGCTGCGCATGGGGCAGCAGAACTACCGCCAGCACTCCTAAATCCGCTATGTTAAAATAGGGCCTGGTTAATTGTGAAGAAACATCTTTGGAAATAAAAATTCGATCGCACCCGCAAAACACTCGGCATTGACGGCGGCGGCGCCAGGCCGCGCCCGAGCCGCAGGGCTCGCCCCGCTGCCGCTCGCCCAGCGCTGCGGGCAGGCCGCTCCCGCCGCACCGCACCCGGCACCCCGCCCGGCCGGGGCCGCTCCGCCCGCTCCTAGCAGGGAGGAGCCGGCTCCCCTCCCTTCCTCCCGCCCTCCCGTTCCCTAGGAGCTGGCTCTCCCCCTGGAGGCCTCCGGCTGCATCGGCCGCCGCTTCGCCCGAGGCTTCGGGGGCGGCCTGGCGGGGAGAGCGCTGCTCGAGTGCTGACACGGGGCTCAGCCCCACCTCGCAGGGCACACCGAGCATTCCGGAAAGCACCCGTGGCAGCTCACACGTGTAGCTCCAGCGAACGGGAATAGCTGAGCCCTGTCCGTACGGTGCTTGGCGGAACTCTGCAGCCAAGCCTCGGTGCACGGCCTTCCCTCCCGTGGCTGGAGCCCTGCAGCCGGACACTGACGCCTTGGGCTGTGCCGGGACCAGCCCTGAGGAGCTCCTGCATGTTCGTTCCGGAGGATCCTGCGAGAGACGAAGCAGTCCACGCAGCCTCCTGGACTACACGTGTGACTTCTGCAGGCCATCTGTACCATCCCAGGGATCCGCGAGTGCCCTGGCTGCTCCTGG
>VYZP01004003.1:32573-43933 GCA_013400635.1 Hypocryptadius cinnamomeus | reverse complement strand
GGCCGCCGCCGCCGCCGGGGGGAGCCCGCGGCGCGCCGGGAGCCGCTCCCGGCCCGCCGAGGAACTGCCGGAACGCCGCCCTCGGTGTGCCCTCTCCCCGCGGGACCCTCCCCGCCGCCCTGGTTGTGCCCTCTCCCCGCGGCAGCCCGCCCGCCGCCCTGCCCGCTTCTCGCTCGCCGGCACAGGGGTGCCGCTCCCGGCGCTGCCAGGCGGCCGCCTGGGCCCGATGCAATAGCAGGAAATAAAGCCGCTGGAGTGAGCACGTCCGGCCGAGCCAGCAAAGACACCGGAGGAGAAATACGGGGCGGGTGGGCGAATGTCTGACATACAGCCTGATCTGTACCGGCTAGGAGTAAAAAACCCTGTCGTAACAAAGGGTGTTTTTTCCTGCAGAGGTTGGGTGTTCTTAGGAAGTGTGAGCAAGGCTGCTGCGGGGCAGAGGTGCTGCCCGGGGCCTCTCTGAGCATCACTTGTTGAGTGACGCCTTGCAGCGCTGAGCATGGACCCTAGAGAGGATTTCTAGGTAATTCTCTCACCTGGTGCCTGCAGATCAATTTTAACAGAGGTTATAGAGCTCAGAAGCTCCAGCTGACAGCTAAAAGGTGGAAGGCAGCCATGCTGTTGGACCCATCTAAGTGTACAGGTGGTGTCCACTGCTGGTGCTGGGTATCATCACTGCTAGCAGCACACATTAGCCAGAGGTCACTTATGCCAAGATCACTTATTAATGGCCTGAACATTTTTTTAAACTTCATGGCAGATAAAATTATTGCCACCATATGCCTTTCAGAAAGCTATATTCAGGGCCCTGTCTTCATTCTGTACTAACATCTCTTTATATAGAATTCAGACTTGGGTCAGCAGATGGGATAGGGATGCAATGGGGGGACTCGTAAACCTAGCTTGGCTTAACAAAATCTTGAAACAAGGAATGTTACACTATGGAAATAAACCTCAAAGTCCACAGCAGCATCAGGGTCTGCATTATCCTGGCCACTAGATGTGTAAATATGTGATTTCTCCCCAGGGATTTTTTTCCTTCAAAGTATGTTCTCACATTAAACCCCTGATAGTTTTTAATAAATTATATCAGTTAAATTTGAAATAAAAAGTGAAAAGTTATTGCTGACTCATAAAACAAAGCTCCATGCAGCAACTGGATAGTAGATACAGTCAACAGAACAGGGGGCAGGTCCATTTTCACCATTGAATGATACTCATTACATGCATGTATATTTGAAGTATTGTGAAAATATTCAGTGAAGATTAAGTGTTTGGATCCACTAAGCACTTCATCTCAAATCTCTACTCTGGAAATAACAAGAAAGTGTAAGTTGTATTTCTAGTCATCATGACCAAGATATTCATATACATACAGATGTATATATTAATCATACATTATTTGCTGTGTTAATTTAGGGACATGTCTCCTCTGAGATATGCTTGATACTAATCCAGGTTGCAGACTTTTCAGTCTTCAAAACTGTGATGACTGCCAGTGGCAGCTTTAAAGCTTTTCTAGATGGTGTGTGTGTGTCCTATCTGCACATGTGTAATGCAGTGGAAGTTTAAGAGCACTACATTGTAACAAACTACAGGTCTACAGATCATTTGCTATTAAGATAATATTGTCATAATTAGTTGTCCACCCTGGAAAACAGAAAAATGCCATTGCCTTGCAAAAGATCGTGCAATTTTTTCCCTCATGCCACTTTTCATGCTCAGCCTGAGTTACCATGTGCCCATCTATGAACTTGGAAAAGTCAATTAAATCCCTGCTGGAGACTATCATGCAAGTGCATCAGTGCACAGAAGTCCAGAACATATTTAAATATTCTTTTAAAAAAGTCCCAAACACCCAAAAAGCCCAAAACCAAACCAAAAATATAATTTATGAAAACTTGTTACATGTTACCATACTGTTCTCTTAAACATTTGTTGTGTTCTTCTGCTACCTCACATCACTGCTAAGGCAGAACAGCCAGAAGATATTTCAGAAAAGTCCTGATGGGGATGGACCTTTCACCACTAGGGCAGGAGCTGCCAGACATTCCAGCTATAGTTCAAAGGGACCCTCTTTGAACAAGAACAGTTGTATTGGGTTTATTATTTTAAACCCTTACATCCTTAAGACACACAGGCCTCAAGAATTAATGGGCATTCCATTAATTCAGTTAACCTGGGAAAAGGAGACTACTGTGCACTGAAAATAAAGCAATGCAGAACACAGCTGCCTTAGGAGCTCAGGCTCAGAAGGACAGGATTGTACAGAAGCACAGCTGAGGCAGTTGGCACTTACCTTCTCCCTTCATCAGGGACTGACTCCTGGAGTCACAGGTGTTCATCTTCCCTCAAACACCAAAAGAAATGCATCAGGTGTGATACTTGAGGAGAACAAAACTGGAAGTGGCAGCATGTACCAATGGGAGGAGTAGAGTGTTTTCTGTGTTCTTCAGAGGGAGCATTATCAAAAAAACACCACAATTGTAATTTAAAATAAATTCTTACTCCTCTTATAATCATCTTAAATGACTGAATGTAAACGTTTGAAATACTGGCTTTTTCTCTCTGTTATTGTTTTGTTCTAGACTCATTTACATCCATGAAACAAGATTGACTGGTTTTCATTTGGTCTTGGAAGACAGGGACCAAAACCCCATTGCAGTAATACTGAATCTTGATCAAATAGTTGTTTAGTCCAAAATGAGTGGCGAGGTGAGAGGTGTCTGAATTCAAGATAAGAGAGTGGACCCAGTTCTCAAAGTGGAGGTTATTGTGCTTTAAAACTTTCATGCACTGGCACTTCGTTGCTATGTTCATATCTCTTTAGGGAATGTACAGATCATCTCTAAAAACCCTTCTGATTACTATGGAAATAAGAATCAACAAATAAACCAATAAATCATTTACATTCCTACCAGCACTCTTCTATTTCTCTACACTGCTATCTTTTGTCTCTCCCACCCCATCTTTCAAACACATTTTCAGAGCCAAACCAATATCTACTTGGCAGAATTTCTTTAAACACATATTCTTATTTCACCTCAATATTACTAAGTAACTCATCTTTTTATAACTGAAGGCGATTCTTTGCATATGAAGTCTAAAAATGCTGTCCAGCTTAAAGCTACCAGAATCTGTTATTGCAGTAATCACTCCCTCACTAAGTCTGTACATCAGTGCCTGAAGTGGAAGCCCTCCCTTTCTTCAGTGCATTAGTATTGACAAAGCTAGTCCTTCAAATACATTTTTAATAACCTTTTTTATATGGCACAATATCACTGAAAGTTCACTGCATTTATTTTTGTCAGTTCAGAATGATGGGATTTTATATGAAAGGATTGAAAAGATTTTTCTGTTAGTGCTCTTCATTTTAAAGGCTCCAAAGCATTAATGCTGTGAACGTTAATATTTTGGCCTGATACATAATCTGCCTCTGCACATATTGCAGCTGGGCTAATGGGAGAAACCAGAAAAGTAGCTTTGTGGATCAGGAGCACAGCCAAATTGCAGGGATCTCCTCTATGGTCAATGATTCCCATTTCTTTCTTGATTTTTTTTAACGTCACTGTACCAGAACAGTGGCATAGTCTGCCTATCGGAGACATCAAAGGGAGGTACTGAGGACCTGTCTCTTTACTGTTTCCCACCTTTCTCAGGCACTGACACTCCCACCAAACGAGTCCAGCATGCTGCCAAAATAGCATCCCTGTGCACGAGTGGCGTGCTAGCCCTTATTGCGTTGGAGGTGCCGGTGTGCAGCTGCCCAGCTCTTGGAAGCTTCGAGCCTAGGTGCAGGCACACCTAACCAGCCCTGCCTGTGCCGTGGAGCACGGACTGCTCCTGCTCCTGAGCTCGCCGTGCCTGGGGCTGGGAAGCCAGCACGGGGCCGAGGGTGGGGGCAGCAGTGCGTCACCCTGCATTCTCCCAGTACATGGCACCCGGCTGCCTCTTTCGCACAGAAGGTGAGGTACCAAAGCAGAAGGGTCCTGCTGGAGCCTTGCTGCGGAAGTCTGACCAAGAAGTTTCCTGGCACAAATCCAAAGGGATGCGTTTACAGGATCAGCATGTGAGGCTCCAGAGACCAGTTGCCTACATTCCCCACCAAAGCAAGGGAAGAACCAGCTCTTAAGTGGTAAGTTGGGTGGTTGCATCTCTGTGTGCACTTACTGGGGCTGGCACTGACTGGAAATCTTCCTGGCAGTCAGAACAGATGAGCCAAGGAATAAAATGATCTGCCCTGCACACTGCTTACCAATTTGATCCCTTGGTCGGGGGTGAGGTCCTTGGAAGAGGACATGCCTCTTCTGAAGTGAATCAGCAGAGGATTTTGACACCATCCACTGTCTTTCAAGAACATTAAATTAATTTTCCAGCTGTCACTCACAATTAACCTATTTATTCATGCAGGGGAGTAAAATGTAGTTCTCTTATATTACACAGCTAAAAAGTTCACTCTGAAAATCTGTTTTCTGAGGAAAGAAGGAATTTCCTGAGAGCAGACCAAGACTGCTTCCTGCAAAAAGGGACTGCAACAGTCTCTCAGCTTCTTATCCCAATAAAAATAAGTATCTTTTGCATTTCCCTATATTTAATTTTTTCTGTGTTCACTTCCATCATTGGTTTATCTTTCCATTGGGGGGTATGCTAGGAGGAAGGCTGAACAGAGAGTTCTGTTGTGTGTTTGAAATAATACTGTAGCAAATGAAAACACCAAAGAAAGCTTTTTTTTTTTTTTAATAGACAAGCTGATAGGAAATGAGTTTCCTATGGGACAGAGCCAGGAGGAGTGGAGTTCATATAAGATTTTCCACACCATTTCATAGCTACCCAGTTAAGAACAGGCATCAAGCTACAGCAAGGGTCACCAGGTAATTTTCCTTGACACACAGTGCATGCTTCTCATTCCATTAAACCACGTCAAGGTAATGCAGTGAACATTACACTGACTTGCCAAACTGCATTAACCACAGTGCTTTCTCTCTAAGACTTTAAGGTGATGCCTCTTGGAATAATAGCTGCATGAGGCTTTTGGGAAATATGACCAAGTATTTGCATCTTTGCAAAAGTTTGAATCCTTCAGCCTTCTTGAAGCAGGAGATATGAACAATATTCATACACACCCTAATATTAATATAAAATATTATATTAGATATTTAAAAGGAACAAGAACAGGTTATTAATTGAAATTCAGCATCTCACCAACAACAAGTAGGATTGAGGTTTCCTAAAAAGGAAAAAAACATCAAAATTTTGAGTATGATCTCAGACAATCCTGGGTGTATAATCAATGCAGAGATCTGTCTCATCTATACTTTAATTTTACACAGTGCAATGTTGTAAGGAGTAGAAACAACTCACTATGACATTCCTATGTAACCAACACTGGGCATTATTGGAAGACCAGAAAAGTGTGACCGTCTCTTTCAGAGCCCCAAGAACAAAGGCCCATTTCAGTTTATATGGAATTTCAGTTTAGCCAGTATATTATGTGGCAAGCCATGTTCTAGCTACAAATTTCTCTTTTATTTTCACTATTTGGAGCAGGGGAATTATCACATCTTCCATTCCTTTGCTTGATTTCAGCTGAATCCCTGGAAAGCTGTGTGTCACACTTCTTTACTTACATTTTACGTTGACATCCTCCTGTGAAAAATGACAGGTGTGATGAGTAGATTTTGCTGGCTTGAACAAGACTTCTTTTTATATGTAATAAAAGTTTTTCTTGATTCCTATCTGCACTGCTTTTATGTGGCTAATTTAGAGCCCCGGGGCTATTCTAGTCAAAATCTAGGATCTCTATATCCCAGTAACATACTCTGTACCAATACCACCATATTGTCCTGCTAAAACATCTCAATTTCAGGTGGGAAAATAATTCAAGTGTTCACTTGGGCCAGTCGTTGAAACTTCAAGCAGTCTCCTGCTCCTGCTTGCTTACTGTCAATAGCAGCATCTATTGCATTGCCAGCAGCATCAAAACTGCAGTGTCTTCTGCACCAGCTCATTTCAGACAAGCTGTGGGAGTGATGACCATCATCTCCAAGTCAAGCTGCATCTGAACCTCAACCTGACTCTCAACATTTCTGCAGCCTGTGACCAGGAACCCCAGTCCTATATTCATGAGCCACTGAAAGCATCAAGCAGGACCAAGCAGTGAAATCACATCAACTTCAGTGAAATCTGCAGAAGGAAATACATTTTCTTTCTGTTCTGAGGAATGAGACACATGGTACCAGCATTTTCTTAATTACAATGAAGAGCTTGTAAACTTCAGTAGTTTTCCAGCTGGAATTTTGTCCCACAAAAATCACAGTACTGAGTATCTGGTAATGATAGTAAAAAAGAAAGGCTCCAACAATAAATTAATTTATGTGGAAAGATCTGGGCTTGTAATTAAACAAGAAAGAAAGGCATTTGCAAGTAACTAGTCCATCTTCTAAAGCAGATCGATTTAATTTTCAATATATGGGTTGGAGAGTTGCATTTAAAATTGACACCTGCACATGCCAGTACAATTTTCTTTTTGTTCATGTAATTTTTAAAACTTGTTTTCATTATACCACTTTCCTGCTTTATATCACACTGGTACTACTGAACCTTAAAATGTAATTCCTTGGGGACCCTTAGCAGTGATGTGCTGGCTCTTTCTATATATTACATTATTACTGTTATTTATTTACACAAATTACACAAAGAACTCTTCATTAATATCATGATGACTCCATTCTCTGGAAGAAAAGAATATCTGACAGAAGTCATCATCACAGCTCCTGGGAGTTTCTTGGTTGTGACTTATTAAGGACTATTCTGTCAAAAAGCCAAGTTTCTTTTCTTTGAAAGAAAGCCCAAAGAATTAATTTAAAATTACAGAATAAAGTGGCTTGGATGAGCTAACAAGCATAGTAGAGTAAATAAAATCAGTCTGGTTTTAATATAGTAAATACCACTGGCTGAAAGTCATATTTTGGAATACATTTATTATAAGAAGCTACTTAGATAATGAAAGTAAATCTAAAAATCTAATATAATTTTCATCATTTATGCAGTTTGTTTGCTTTTTACATTTCATTCTACTTGGATAATGAAAACAGTCTGCTTTTTTTCCTTGGCAGTATCATATTTCTGATTGTCAGACACTTGCCAAGGCTGCAGTGATTGGGTTTTGGACACCTCAGGGGAAATGGTGAAATCCTGTTTTCAGCACAGGGCTGAGCAGGGAAATTCTTGAGAACACATGTGTGTAGTTTGGTCAGATCAGAGCCTGCCCACATGAGTGACAGGCAGCAAACAGCACTTACCAGGCCATGCTGCAGAGGTCTGGGTCACATAGTGCATCTTCAAAAGTCAGTGCAAGTCCCACCAGAAAGTGCTCCCATAAACCATTCCCTTTCCACAATCAACAGCCAGGAGCCAGCACTTGGGTTTGGTTTGGTTCCAGGAGCACCTGGGCTTTCCTCAGGTTCCAGAGGACCTGAGGACACACTGGACACAGGGAGCTGAACTGCCACTTTGGGTCCCAGCGAGGGTTGTTCAGTTGGTTCATCTCAGGGACGGGGTCTGCCTTGTTTAACACCATAAGTGAAGTCACATCTGAAGAATGAGAATGGAATCCACAGCTGTAAGAAGTTTTTTTAAAAGTGTTTTAAGACCTAGCTCCAAACAGCAGAATGTGGGCCACTGTCAGAATTGAGGTCTGCATGCCTGCGACAATTTGGGCAGTAGTTCTTGGAGAACAGTTAAGTGCCTGCCTCTCATTTTCTCATTTTCTGTTAACTGGAGTAAAGTTCAATCCGAAGAAATCTGTCCTTCAGTGAAACAGAGCTACAGACATTATCTCACTAATGGACTGATGCTGGGTGCAACATCCCTGAGTCTCAGGAAGGTCTGGATTTGATTCTCTGGTTTCAGTACAGTCTCATTTTTGTAAGTCCCTGATGTCTTCCAGTGAGATAAAAATCCAACTCAGTAGAACTCATTTTCAGGTCCTACAGTTGTTGAGAGACATGAGAGATTGCACCTAAGATGATCTTTGAGTTTATGATTCTTTCCCTTAAAATTACTTAAGACTGTAGCAGGGGAATTTTATTATGGCTTAATACTAAACATCCTCATTTAGCTAATGCTATTAGAAGAACATGATTTCTTGCAAATTCTTATACACTAGGGGGTGCAAACATCCTTTTAATGAGTCCAGAAATAAACAGCCTCATCAATTCCAGCAAAGAAAGTGTCTGGTCCTGTACTAAAGCTTGTGTGGAAAATATGTAATGTTTTAAGTCACATTTGGCTCATACAAATGAATAAATAAAAGCAGTGCTTTCAGCAACAGCTTTTTAATGTTTTCTGGGTTTATATATGGAACAGAGAAGATGCTAACGTAGGAGTTACATAACAGGAGAATTCAGCCCCAGCCTGCTTTGCATGCCATTGCCGGCAGCTTTCTCGTGTCCTGTGGTGACTCAGACACTGCCGTAGGCTTCACGGAGGGACGCTCTCAACTTTTTACCCCACATTTTCATATCATTATGTGACAAGTTAGTTTTCTGACTCAGGCACTGGCTGAAGTCTGTCTTTCAAAGCACTTATTCTTCTGTTGTTACACCTAGATCTGTCTCTTGCAAGTCATGGTGTGAGGCACAGTGGGCTGAGAAAGGCAATGTTGTTTCACCTGCATGGAACAAAGTTCTGATTTTCTCAGCTTCTCGCAACAGACCATTTAAGCTTCTACTTAACAGGAAACAGTGGTGGTTGTGATGAATGTAATGGGATTGCTGACAGGCATAAGTGTTAATCATATGTTTATGTACCAGTAAAAGCAGTGGAGCTGTGTTGGGTACCAGGACAGATTTCCAGCTTCAGCATCAGTCAGTCTTCATCCCTCTGCTTACGCATCATTACTTACTCATGCATCTTTACTTTCACACAGGGAACAGAGCATCTGAGGAGGTATCATCCTCTCATAATAATGCATTCTCCTTTTAGGTCACAGAAATAATTCTGCAGCTACAAAGCAGTGCTTGTGAATGCAGGAACCTCTTGTGCAACATTTCTTCCTTTGCATTTATTCATTTGCCCGTTCCTTATCTCAGTAAGGCATGATCAGAGCCCCCAAAGTCCCTTCTCCTAAATGATGTACAGAAATTACTAAAATCTGAACTCATAAATTAAGCTTGGAAAAAAATCCCATGGTTTTATGCACATCTGTTTTGCCTAGACTCTGTTTTTCCAAATGTATAGGGGGTTTGCAGATGTCTTTGCATCTCAGACTCAAATGCCATCTTGTGATTGATGGAACCATATCTAAATACCTCAGACTCTGCCTTACCATTTGGTACCATTCACACCATCAGCTTTTATTTCTGCAGAGTGTTTCATATTACCTTATTTTTCCTGTGTTGCCTTCGTCACTGCATCAAAACAAAACAAAAGGATTAAAGCAGGTCAATGCATTATGGTTAAATATTTTTTCTAAGGGAGAGCAGACCATTCCAAACGCCATTAAGACAGAATCCTGATTGAATCTGATGCAGCCAGATTAAATGCATGTTAATAGAGAAGGACAATTATTGTTGACTTCCTAATGCAAACAAGAACTTCAGACACTGATTTCTATCAGCCCATTAGAGCTGGCTGAATTTTACACACTGTTTTAACAGTTGCTTAGCAATGGCAAATAAGCTGTTCTGTCTCTTATCACTAGCGGTATAGTTAGAACAATACCTATTATTGAACTGAATAGGTATGAAATTAGTTTATACTGTTCCTCTTTTTGAGATGGCACTTGGCAGCAAAGTGAATTGTTTAGGCTGCAGGCAGAAGCAACAATTTTTTTCCTGGAGCTAAAATGGAGATAAAATGAAACTGAGGCTTTGTGATGGCTGTTTATCTGAAGGCATCATCCAAAAAACTCTGCTTGTGTATGTTTGTATGCACAGGAAGGAAGAGGTTTTCCTTCAGATATCTTTTTTTGAGTGAATTTCCAAGGTTGTGACAACACTAATGACTAGAGCCTATTGAAAAAGCAAATACAGCAATGCCACACTGCAATATCATTTCCTCCCTCATTCCTCCATGAGCATCTTTGATGAAGTTCCTCAGCTCTGATCTGGGGAAACATACTGGAGGTAAAGCTACCAAAGCCAAGATCCAGAATGATCAAGTGCTTTAGGCACTTGTCATTTACTGTTGCAGCTCCTGTCTTTTAAGTGTGCACCTTCCACAGTGGAGTCCCTGCAGCTGCAGAATTCAACATCTGCTGCAACATTCACACCTTGCATGCAGAGTTCATGGTCACCACAACAGGGAAGGCTTAGCAGAACAGTATGGTTCAGTTCTGGTGCTGCAAGGTCTTAATTTTATCTTTCTAGTTAGGATTTATACTCGCAGCTCCTGCCTCCCACAGGAATACCCCAATAACATGGCTGTAGTCTACTTTGAGGTAGATGCTTTACAAGACAAACTCTTAGATAAGGGTTGTGCCTCCAAGGAAAAATTTCCGATTTTAGGCCAGCTTGTCATCCTCCAGGTCTGATGCAATGAAGTATGAATTAAGTGCCTTGAGTAATTTCAACAGGAAAATTGAAGAATGCTTCTACTTTGCAATAGACTAGTTTTGCAGCTGGTGCTTTGGGGCAGCAAAAGGTTTGGGTTTGAATATCTCTGTCTGAGGAAATAATTTAACTTTTGGATTCGCTGACAGAGAGAACCACTAAGCTACTGCAGAGATAACATGCCACTGCTTACTCTTTCTCCTGCTGCATTTCATAGAAAACAGCAGCAGCTGATGTTGAAACCACATAGCTGGTCCCCACAGTGGTTCTCAGGTCACTTACCAGGTTTAATCAGGACAAGCTAACAAATGAGTCCCTGTTTCTAAAACCTGAGTGTAACACAGTGTAAACCCCATGTTTGTGATCTTCTGTACCCAGGTTCTGAAGCATCTCAGTACTGAAGCACTTCTGTGCACCAGCAGAGGTAAGAATTAGGTACCTTTGAGATGCTGTGCATAGGGTGGAGCAACACACTTAGGGCTCATGGCATTCCATGGGCAGCACTGCAAGGAGACAAGAGGCAAAGTGATTGTGGGATGCAAATGTACACAGGATGACAGGGCATGTACCAGCTGAATTTAAAGAGCAGCTGAGTACAGGTTTTGAATCACAGAATGGTTGAAGTTTGGAGCAGCCTCTTGATATCATCAAGTCCAACCCCTCTGCTCAAGCAAGCTCGTCTGGAACCAGTTGCCCAGGACCGTGTCCAGCTGGGTTTCAAAGATCTCCATAAATGGAGTCTCATGACCTCTCTGGGCAACCTTTACCACTGTTTGACCACCCTTACAGTACAAAAAAAAAAAAAAA
>VYZP01004003.1:5935-32560 GCA_013400635.1 Hypocryptadius cinnamomeus | reverse complement strand
GAAAAAAAAAAAAAAAAAAACCAAATATGGAAGGTGCTCAAATCCCTGAATCATCTTCATGGCCCTTGGCTGGGCTCATGGTAAGTCCATGTCTGTTGTGTACACAGGAGCCCAGAACTGGGCACAATTCTGAATGCATCATGCAGGCAAATCTAGTTCCTCTCCGGATGTGAACCTTCACACTCATTTACTTTTTCAGTCCTCAGTCCCTTGGTACAGCTTCCAGCAAGTGTGCAAAGTGCAGCTTTTGGACACCTTTCCATCAGAAGTAGGTGTGAAGCTATCAGGTTCATTATGCCAACAAGCATTCACAATCTGATTCCCGCAATGCAAATCAATCTCATGTTCTGTGAAAGGAGCTTTGTTGCCAACCTCACTACCTTCTGAAAGGTGCCAAATGCTCCCTATTTTATTAAAAATCCATGTAAATTTCCTGTCTACTTCATGGGGAAAAACCCATGTTAATTTCTTACTGGAGCTACTGGGTTCTTATAATGCCTACAGTATTAATCACTCATTTACACTGATCCAAATTAACCCAGTTAATATTTTTTACTAATAATTTGATTGCTATAACCAGACACAGCAAGAGCAGGTTAACCTGAGCTTAAAGCTGGAGTCAGAGATGAAAGGTTTGATCACTTATTCTTACCTGAATTCCTGTCCTGCAGGAGTGAATCAAGGTCAGTACATGGATGCATTCCAGAGTTAGTGGAACCTACAAAAGAGGTACTTGTACCATTTTTACTATTTCTTCTGCAAAGGCCCTGTAGAGATATAGTAGGCATAGCATTTATTTAAAAGAAAAAAGAAAAGGGGAATTGTAGGTACACAGTTTGTGGTAATTGGGAGTGGGGCTGTGGTTGAGCCTCATCCCCAATGGGCACAGCTGTGAGAAGCAGGTGAGCAGCACTGACAGCAATGAGCCATGGAGTGCCCAGGGGCACTGACCCATCACAAAGGGAACAGAGGCACACAGGTGCAGTGTGTGAACATGAGGGGTATGAAAGGTTGGGCTGAAGAACAAGAAGGGCAGATACTTGCAGCCTCCTGAAGTGATGTGGTGTTGCTCTGTATGGGCAGATGCTTGAAGCCTTCTGATGTGGTCTGGTGTTACTGTGTATGGGTTGAAGCCTTCTGAAATTGTGTGGTGATACTCTGTACATTGTGGCCGTCTCAACTGTGACAGCAAAATTTCCTGTTAAAGGTGTAAAGGACTCCTCATGGGAGAGCCTCAGCCAGGAGTAGGGGCAGGCTGAAAAATGGCTTAGTCTGCCAAGTCACCACGCAGCCAGAGACCAGAGGGAGCAGTCCAAGGGCGGGGTCATCTCCCCACCTCTCCTGGTGCTGAGGATATCTGAAAGCAGGACTGCCTGTTTGGGGTATGTGGGGGAGGCCCCAGGGACCTGGAATACCAGCGAGGTTGCCAATCAATGTGAAAGCTGAGCTGGCCAGAAATGAGCTGTGGACTTGGTGCAGGGCGAGAAAGGAGGGAGCAGCTGCCAGTCAGTCTTGAAACAAGGGCATCATAAGCATTTCCACCCCAGCTTGGCACACAAACCCTCGGCTGACCCCTGCACAGTTTCAGTGGTATTAACATGATTTCCTAACTTCTGTGGTGTAGGCTTGCACAACCTGGAGTTGGGAAAATGCTGAGAACTGAATTGATCAGGAGAACAGCCACCAATTTTTTTTTTTAAATGCTATAGGATTGTAGGCAAACAACATTGTCTCAATCACATTTAAATCAAGAACAAATTTTTTTAAATAATGTGTTTGTTTGGTGGGGTTTTTTTTGTGTTTTTCTGTTTTAAAATAATGGCACTGCAAGAATCCCAGTGTACCACAGAATTTGCCATGGTGCATTGCAGAGGCCAGCTGGGGCTAGACCAGGTTTGATCACGGTTATAAATATATTTTTAAAAAACCCCAAACAAACCAGTGCATTGCCAGCAGTCTGATATTCACAAGAAACTCTATCAGAACAAATGTCTAGAACAAGATAAAAAGACATTACATATTTGGGTTCAGGTGTACACAAGGCTGTAAATTATACTTCTCTGGTTCTAACATCATGACTGCAGCATAAAGAGACGCTAGGGCAGACACAGTCCTTGCCACACAATAGTTACAGGCTACACTTTGGAAATACTGAAATGACAGAACTGGTATGTGAACCCTGTAGCAAGCATCATTTGTGATTGCCTGAAAACAGTTTTCAGGCCAGGTAGAGTCTAGCTGGTGTGAAAGTTCTGCAGAGAGATCCCAGTTTTCTCTCATGAGGAGGCCTGTGTGTGCCATAAAATGAGGTGTGGGCTTCACAGTAAAGAGTGATGGGGCAGATGGTATTTGTGATGGATTCAATAAAGACATGATATTTCAGGATGTTTGAGCATGACCATAACTAAACACTGGGGCTTTGACCCATCACATAATCTTGCATGTGAATAGTGCCAGGTCTCCCACCTAAGGCTTACAGATAAATCTGTCCCTAAATGCCAACAGATGATTCAACTCTACCTCTCGCCTTCTGTTGTGAAAAATCTTCACCAGAACTGTAATCTCACTAATACTCACTCCTGAGGCTTGCAAACTAGATTATGGCTTTAAAGCACCAGGCTTCCTGGTATCTCTCTCAAATCCTACACCATCTCTGTTGTTGTTTCACATCCCTGAAGAGATTAACAGCATTTCCAAGGCTTCAAATATGGATATTTCTTTCAAGAACTGTCTAGTATGAACAATGCTGCTTTCATTTAAACAATTCTACCCACATCACTCTGTCTTTAAAGCCATGACAATTGTTGTCATACCACAACTATCTAATGGCAGGAGCTGGAGGTCTGGGCCTAATAGCTGTCATCTGCTGCCACCCAACTGAAAATTTCAATGAGGTCCCGTCACTTACAGCAGCCAAGTTTCTGGCACACAGAAATTGTGTCTCAGATCCAGAATAGAATCCCATTCACGTATACTCAATATAGGAAATAGAATTTAAAACCAAACCAAAAAAACCCAGCATGAAATCCTGCCCAAGCTGAAGTCAATTTTGCACTCCATTTTCCTGGACTGGGGTTTCACCCTGAGGGTTCTGCTGCCTACTCTCACCTCTAAAATTGTCTGCTAATGTTTCACATTTTATAATAGCTTTTTATTAATTTTTTAAATATTACCTTCTTTTTAGTGAACCCTAAACAAAAATTTCTGAAGAAGGAGGAGGGTTTGCATCACTCACCAGCACAGAGTGAATAGAAACCTTGTGTAACTTTCGACAGGGAATGAACTGCAAGGGTTTGCAATATTTGTGCCATGGTGTAGTTCTAGCCTGCAATTTGGTCCCATCTCCTGCATTATGCTACCATTGGCTGCTTGAATGTAAGGTTAAAAAAAAAAAAAACAGGAGAAAAAGCTGTCTATATGCAAACTACTGTCATTCTACTAACAGATCTTTTTCTCCTTTAATGTGTTATGTATACTTTGCTCAGGTGTTAATTAAAACAGCAGCATGAGCTTCCAGTAAGTTTTATGGGGATTTTTAAAAAATATGAGGTTGTCTCTTTGTATCTATTCTGCTGTTACCGTGCACTGTTAGCAGGAGGGGTTTTTTCTTACCTCATTGCAAGACAAATATTGCATACAACTTTGGAGTTTTAAGTTCTTATCAGAAGGCAAAACTAAACATGAAAATTTCTTAACAACTAAGCACCATATATACAATGATTACAAGCTATAATACTGTTTCCCATACTCTGACATCTAAGCTTGGCCTTATCCAACTTCCCCATCAATCACTGCACACTACTCTTTGGTATCATGTCATCATATTTCCATAATCATTAATCATGTTACCCAATAAATCCTTGGGCAATTATTTAAGCTGCTCTCTTAACAGCTGTCCACTTCGCATATTGCCACCTCGGCTGCTCGTTTACCAGCATGCCTTTGATCTGGGAACTGTTCAATCAGATCAATAACATGCAAGGAAAATGCAAATGGTTTGAAACAAGAGAAATTCTTTCATGTGGAATATTCACATTTGAAACAAGCCTTTCAACTCTGCAGCTGAAGCCTTCCTTTATAGTGATAAAGTTCTTTATAACGATTTAACAAATTACAGCTAGGTAATGGCAAAGCATATTGCATTTAGCAGCAGAGCAAGTGGTAGGTGTGAGGAGTAGCTGGGAGCTCCCAGTCACACATGCACTGGCAAGCCCTCCTCCTTCCCAGTAACCCAGGAGATGAGATGCCAGACTATTCCCTGTGGGAGACAGATGAGGTGAGAGACAAAGGCCATTTGCACCTTCAGGTCTGTGGGAGACTGCCTTGTTTATCCCTGTGCCTTTCCAGTGGTCTCACACCTGCTTTCCCCATCCCTTTGTGGGTTCTGGTCCTCCCTGCATACTCTTTCCCATCAAGCTCTCCTGCTTTCTTTCCCACCCTTTCTAGCTCTCCTGTGCATCATTATGATGGGGCTACTGACTTTGGGGGATCATTTTGTTGGTCAGGCTTTGATTATAAGTTTTCTCATGTGTGAGAAGACCTCTTTGGCTTCAGGCAGATGTACAGCTCCCATCTGTCTGTCAAGAAGATTCATGAGGAACAGGCAAGATTACTAAGTACAGTTTACTATCTGCAATGACTAAATGCCAAATGCAGATATAAATTGTAGTGCACTTGGAAAGCTGATTAATTAAAAAACCCTAACGCCACTGACAAATGCTCAAGTTTCAAATGTTTCTTTATCAGCATCATCTGACTCTTCCTAGGCTGAGAGCAGATTATCATCAAGTAATTTTAAGTCTTCTCTAGTGAGGCTTTCTTAAGCATTTTATTATTTTGAAACAAATCTTTTTCTGCAGCCCTGTTTTCAAATGGTACCCACTCTTAGTCTCAACTTAGCATAGTGGTGTATAAATTTCCCCTCTAAAGAAGACAAAAAAGGGAGGAAGAAAAAGTGATATATATCTTCAGGAATGATTGTATTCCATGCTTTGTTTGTTGTGGTGAGGGCTGGTGATAAATGCTGCCATGTGGCTGTGTAGTTCATCATTTTACGACAAACCTGCACTGCTCCCACTTGTACTGCAGTCCCACCTCCAGGCCCCCAGTGGGGCAGCCCCATGTGCTAAATGCTGTACACATCTTTTGAGTGACAGGCCATTCCTCAAAGACCTTATGAGCTAGAGACAAGAGATTCCTACTGATCAGAGAGGTCCCCTTTCTTCTAACAGATGAACAGCAGATTTTGTTTGCATGACACTTGTAGCCACAGATGGGCTGGGGGAGCAGAAGGAGGACAATTTCAATAAAGCCATAGGTAGGGGATGAATAAAGAAGTCTGCCTTCATGAGACACAGAAAAGGATACAGTGGAGACCACTGGAAGAATCTGGAAATAGGCAAAAGCAGTGTTCCTGTGGTATATGTGGAAAACAGATTTTGGAGTCACAGCAGTACAGCTTTGCTGGCCTTCATTCAGGATAACTTTTTTGTCTCTTGTCTCTCTTTATCACTTTATCAATAATTTAATCACCAAGTTCCTGCTGGTAAATATGGGATACGTGTAGAGAGATATAGGAGCGAATATACAGTGTATGAACAGGTGTTGGAGTAAAACTCATTCTTTTAAAATAAATTGTTACTAGGTTATGACAACAACTGTTACGAAAATATATATCTGCATAACATCTGCATTGATCAGTTAACATAAGGATGTAATATTTATTCTTAATTTCAACACTTTATTTGGAAAGGTGGGTCAAATCTGATGCAATTTGGTACTTTCCTCCTGACAAGTACACCATAACCTACTCTAGAAAGAATGGAAGAATTTGGAAGGCTGTGTAAATTGTTTTGTTTAATTTATACATCCAGTGAAAATCCAGGCCACCTGCCATTCACAGCAATGTGAACACTGTCATTCAGTTAAAAATGGGTAATACAACCTGCGAACAGAATGTTATGGAATGGTTAGGCAAGTGACAGAGACAAATAGGTGAGCTGAAAATTGAGTCATGTAACTGGACAGTCCTTTGGGGGTTATGTTTCAGATTTTCTGTTACTCACAACTTGAAGCACAGCTCTGTGCTGAGAAAACCATTCTTATTGCAAGCTTTTGCTCTCAAGACATGCACAAGAAATCTGTAGGCATAAGAAGGTGCACAGACTACAACAGCAGGTCATGTTATAAGCCAGCATAATACATGGAATAGTTCCTTTGGCAGCTTCCAGGAAGCTTCTATAACTTCTTGTGAACAATGAGATTTTCTACGGCTAAGACACTCTGCACTGCCTGTTTGTGAACAGTGCTGGGCATGGCCAAGTTATGAGATCCAATAACAAATCATAATGCAGAATGTTGGAGTAAGAAGCTGGCTGTCAACAACAACTGGGAAGTCATTTAGGTATTTAAACATGTCTGGTGCCACTTTAGAATCCTTCAGGATTTCACAAGATAATGATCCATATGACTCAGGTGATCTGTATCCTTTTGGAAAGGATGCAAAGGAAGGAAGGAAAGGTCTGAGCTCATTTAACTACAGCAGCACTCAATAGCTGCTACTGGAAACCCAAACCCACTGCTGACCTGTCATGCAAAAGAAAGAAGAGTGTTCCTGAGTAATCAGAAGCAGCAAAAGCAAACAGAAGTGGTGGAAATTATATGTGGAAGAAATATTTAAGTTGAAAAAAACGAAGATTTTTTCAACTTAAATATTTAGGAGTAGGAGGAAATAAGAGAGCTGGCTTGAGGGAGGAAGGAATAGCATGAGGCAGATGTTCCCTTTCTGCCATGTGTAATGCTACCACTACAGAATCTGCTCCAGAGAGGAACACAGCCTGGCACTGACAGGGAGCTGCTTGTACTGTTGCTGCTGATAGCAGAGGTTAGCAAATCAAGGGTGGTGAGGGGCACAGTGTAAGAAAATGAAGCAGTGGTGGGGAATGAGATATGGCTGGAGAATGAGAAATAAGAGGTTTAAGTCCATCCCATTTTGTACAGACTGCAGTGGGAGCATGGTGTTTGCTGATGATATAAGCCAGTACTCAGCAATCTGGCCTGATGGACACCACCCCATGCACCTGAGGAAAAACCCCAGGCTGACCTTCCTGCTGTGTTTGTTCCTACAATTCCTATTCCTTGTATTCATTCTCTTCATTACTTTCCAGGCAGGTGACAGCAAAATGAAGGTGGATGACACTTTTTAAAATAGTTTTTAAATGAGATCTTCTCCTTTAATTGTGTTGGTTTTAAGGATTGGGATTTATGTCTGAATTTAGAGAGGCTCCAATACCATACTGCACGACCTCAGTGATTAGTGCAAATGCCTTAAAGACTCACTGAGAAGGAAGGCAACCAAACATGCTAATAACAGCAAGCATCAAACACCACGAAATATTACCTGGGTGAGAGTAAACACTGTGTGCATTCCCCTGGTTTTCTGAGACAAAAGAGGTTTTCCTCAGGCTACCAACTCCTCCTGTGGGAAACATGGGCAAAATATTTCAGAAGTCCTGTCTAAATACAGGTAGTGAAGGATGTAGAAAGTAATGCTATAATATATTGAGTCAAGTGTGGGTCATAACAAGGAAGTTTAATCATCTTGCTCAACAACAGGGAAGTTTAATCATCTTCCCCACCAATGATATACATAAATAAGCAAATAAAAGGGATATTGGAGGGATCACACATGCTAAGAACTGCAAAAACAAGCTGGTTTCTTTAGCTTAACTAGCCGGGCAAATGGATGGTGCTCTACTTCTGTGGTTTTGCTTCATATTCTGCTACCAACTCTCATGGAATTAGAAACCCTCTTCTAGAAAGGACATCTCTTTTGGAAAAGAGTTTCCCTTCCTCCCCATTGCAGTTTCTGTGTACTCAGGGACAAGGCCTCCCCACATTTACCTGCTATGAAATGTTTTGTCACACAGGGTCTGCCAGCCTTTCTCTTTGGACAATCCCATCCCACCTTCCTGCAGTTCTGCGTGGAAAGAGATGGGGTGGGATTGCATCAGGATACCTTTTATCCCCTAGTAACCCAAACTGTTCTGCTTATAGACACTCTCTTCTGTGGAATAAAAGTAATTTCATTGAGGGTTGTTTAAGAGGATTAGGGAAACTGGGAAATTAAAAAATCAAGAAATAGTCAGGGGAAAGCACCTGAGCTGGAGCAGTGCAGAGCGGTGGTGGCTGGCACAGGGACAGTTAGGACATCTGCCACAGAGGATACCCATCTTCAGCCAGAATCCAGTGCAGTCTCCCCATGGAGCACTCAGCATTAGAGAAAGAGACCAAGGCTGCCTTTTCCACACAGGGTCACAGCAGTCAGAGCAGGAAATTAACAATTCTGTGCTGTGTGGCAACTTTTTCTGTCTGCAGACCTGCACTCTTGGTGTTCTTCCTACAGAAATCTGTGCCAGAAGGAAAGGGACCTGTTCTTGTACAACCTCCTGGCTCTGTGGTGTTGTATAGGGGAGGAATCCTTTCCCTTTTAATTAATTTCTCAGATCCCAGTGAGGACTACATTCCAGCAGAAAAATCTGAAGTCTCTCATTATGGAAAGAGAGGAAAGACTTTCCCAACACATGGGCTTATCGTGCCATTTACTCACTCCAAACAACTTTAAAAAATCCCTTGTGCAGAATTAAGAAGAGGGAACCAGACAAGTAGAAAGATTTTTGGATTTTTATTTTCCCACTGTATAGTCAGAGAAATAAAAGAGTTCAAATAAAAGAGTTTCAAATTTTGTGAAAAGCCACCATGAGCCTGCAGTCTGATAAACAATAACCTTTTTCTTGACATTAATTCCTTTATTATATTTTTAGAAGAATTTAAAAGCCACTTATTTTTGAAAACTGTGATTTCAGGAAAAAGTATAATTTTCACATTTCCTCTGATGTGTTATATGCCCTGCTGTGTTATGACATTTCAAGTTTCATCAAGTCACATTAATTTACATTCTCACATGTTTTCTCAGTGGAACCTGCTCTTTGGGTCTATTTTCATTTATTACTTGATCATTTTAATGTATTTGTTTTACTGAATACTTGGGCCATATTAACTGATCTTTCCATACCCCATGCTTGCAATTCATTAGCAATCATTTCTCTTCTCTGCACGAAGAAAGGAAAAAAGGAATGAGAGTGAGAGAAAATGAGAGAAAGACAAAAGACTTGGAAAGAAAGCAAATAGCAGTTTAGTACACAGACTGGGATGCAGCCTGCTCTGTTGCTTGGGCTTTGGTTATGAAGAAATTTTATCTGGTGTGACCAACATAAATTAGCAACACAATAAAATAGATCTCATACAATAAATGTAGCTAATTGGTTGTAAGCTGCCCATTATTTCAACCTCCTCAACTTTGGTAAATGTGTTCACAGCAGTAAATCTGTGTTAGAGACTTGTTTTGGTACTAAGTAAAGTGGACTGTTGGATCCTATAATGCAGAAAGCCAACCAATTGTTCAGCCTTGTGCAATGATGATGTGAGGGAGAGCTGGGCATCAAGTCCCATTTGTGGGCTTGTTCCTTGCAGAAATATTTTGGTTGCCTGTGCCTCAGCTTGAGCTTGAGATAGTGCCTAAATTTCTAAATTAGAGCCCTCTAGATTCAGTTTGTTCAGAATGGGCAGCACAGCTGAAGTACAACTCTTTGCATCCTGGCATAGATAATTTGAGATAACTCTCAAACGATGAGACATTAAGCAATGGAATCAGCCCATTTTGTCCACCCTTTCCCTGTATTTATTAATTTAATGACTGAATGAACCATGGTGTTTCTCCCCACTCTTGCTACCCTCTGCTTGCAAGTGGTTCATAAATACAAAATGAGAGATCATATGTGGAAAGCTTTGCAACTTCTCAGTAAATTCCCATTCCCTCCTCAATATTAGGATACTTGATGACACCATGAACATCAGGTAAAAAGTCCTGTGCAGGCAGCTGCTAATCCCCCAGTCCAGAAACCAGCAGCAAGAGTTTCAATGGCTGTGAAAGGTGTGAGTCTTCCTCAGCCAAACACGGTGAGAGCTGAAATCCTCAGGCATCAGGTAGAAGGAAACACCCTGCACTTAAAAAAATCCTGTTGCCTGCAGCTCTCCACCAGTGAGGAGTCACATGCAGATCCAGTTTGATCACCATGGTAATCCATCCACTCTGCTGTTAACACACTCCCTTGACCTACCCCAGACTGAGATCTTGCTGTAACTCCAACTTTGAGTTTGCAGCCACAGCATGACAGATACAGGCAAGTGGAATATGCAGCAAATGGAATATGAGCAGCTTGTATTCCCCCACCTATATCCACCAGGAGGATACAGCTACCCCTCCCACACCTACCCCTAGCATGGAGACATTGCATAGAGCTGTTGACTAATCTAAAGCTACATAGTTCCATCTCCTGTCTTAAAAACAGCTCTGCTAGGGAAGAATGAGGGTGGGGGGGAGGGAATTGCCCAAGAGAGACATTTCTGGAATTTTGGTTTCTTTGTAATTAAGCTGTTTGGAGCAATCAGGCCAGGCACTACTTTAGTGGCAGCTGGGTTTCATTTTAAACTTCTTCTCCGCCCTTTGGTAACTCTGGGAGAGCTACCATGAAGGTCAAACACTGGAAAACTCTCAAGGGCAGAGGAGAGACTCCCAAATGTGACCTAAGCCACAGAGAGCCCAGCTCATCCACTGTGATGTCCTCATGTGCCTGAATGAATAGGAGGATGATACCAAAGCTTCCTGCAGAGGGTTGAATGGAGCAGCCTCATGTGTCAAAGCATTGGGAAGAGGGGGGCAAGGAAGACTTTCCCAGCCTGTATATCATTGATGGCAAATGACCTGGTGCCAGCAGGAGAGTGATCAGCACAGCCCAGGGAAAGCAGCACAGATATGACAGCATGCCTGTTATCCACTGCACACTGGTGACAGAATGGAATGTAATCTGCCTGCTTCTGTTCAGAGATTAGAGACAACAACTGGCTCCAACGGGATGTGCTGTCCTGCCACGGGGAACAGAGAAGGATGCTTATGTAAAATGGCCTGGCAGCAGTGCACAGGAGGGACAGGCATGCTCATTTCCTACTGTGTGCAGCACAGAAAGGGATTACTGCTGAGGGGGGAGGCAGGCATGAACAGGGGGAGAGAAATTAGGAGTCCAGATGTCTACTCTGTATATAGAGTTCCGAGGGTTTCGGAAATAAAATGGAAATAAACCATACCATAAATTCAGATACATGTGCAAGGAATCCACATTTACTCAAGACTGAGGTTCTGTTATGTGACCTTAAGCAAAACTAACCAGCTGGGCTGAATCTCCTTGGTCTCCTCCAGCATGTGTGGACCTGACAGAACAGATTTTGCAGAGTTAAAAGTCAGTCCCTCCCTTCCACTGGGATGCAGCTGTCTAAATGTCTTGGTGCCTCCTAAGAGATCTGAGACTATAGGGTGGGAGAACTATAAGGGAACAGGGACTGGTGTGATCCAGTCATTCATGGCTTTGGCAGCTACATTTCATATTAACCCTGCTCAGAGAATAGTGGCCATGGAGTAATTCAACCCATTCTGGAATCTAGGTGCAAAACTGAGCAAGCTTAGATTGGTCACAATATAGTCAATCAGAATTTAAATAGTATTGTAAATAGTATTCAGGCTTAATGAGGGCTGAGAGAAGGAATGCCAAAATGCCAGAGGCTGCCTTACCTTTCCCCTTGGAGAGCTATGATTCCTGACACTAGCAGACTAAAAGAAATAAATAGTTTAGAAGCCCTGATGCCTTCCAAACACCAGGTGCAGCAATATCAGTGCAGCACCATCTTACCTAGACTACACTGACCTTTTAGCTTCTTTTCTTTTTTTTCTTTTCTCATAGGAGGCACCAGTCCTTGCTGTCATGATAAAAATAGAAAAGTGCCATCTGTGTGTGCCTAAAGGTTTATGAAATGAGAAGAAGAAACTAAACCAAGTGGCTCTCCTTGCTCTCTTCCCAGCTCCCCTCTTGAATGACTTCCTGCATCCTTAAAGATGTTGTCCAACTGATGCTGAGCAGCAAGGTGAGAGCCTGTCACAAGGAAATATGCACAGGAAGACGTGCTGAATTTTCCTGTTTTACTTACTGCCAGTTGACAGCAGGACAGAAACTCATCCCTAGCCAGTCAGGGAAGTTACTTTTTAGGTGATGTGCACTGCATGGCACATGGAGACTGAGATCAATGGAGGACAAGAGAAAGTTAAATTGACAGTACACTAATAATTGTTGACATTAACTAATCAGATAAGAATTTTAAAGTTCACACTGTGAACACTGATATTTTCTGTGTGAAGTGAAGACAGTTTGAACTGATATTTTTTCTATTAATAAGTGTTTGAAAGGGTGGTAGAAGAAATTATTACTGTAGTAATCAGAGCTCTCTGTGTGAAATCGCTTCATAGTCTTTGAGATTCATAAAGCAGGAGATAGTCTTTATTCAAAATACTGTGAGCCTTTACCTATCTAATGAAAACATAAAAATTATCATTGCTTTAAATAATCTTTTAATTTATTCTCCAGTGTGCTGTTTTCATGATACTCTCTGGAAAACAGGCAGGGCCCAGTGCCCAGCCTCTGAAGAAATTTTGGGAGTTATCTAGAGAGGGCTGTCTGCCCCCTCCACTGATGGACAATAACTCTGCCCTGTGGCTGAGCCTCTCTGCACCAGGCAGTGCTCTGCCAGGGCAGAGCTACCCGCAGACTATGCCAGGCCTCTGCCACGGGCAACAGGAGCACAGGATGCCAGCCCTGTTATTTCCAATAAAATGCCACTGGCTTATATGCCTGCCACCCAGAGGGACCCTGCATCAGCACTGGAGTAGGTGCACTTACGTTTGTTCAAGCACGTTTCACTTCTGACTAACTCCAGTCAAACCCAGTGTGATTTAATGGCATCTTTAGACTGCAGCACACACCAGATTGGACACTTCCCTGGGGTGTTCAGTGCTTCACCAGCGTGCATGGAAGAGCCCTGCTGGTTCTTACAAATATGAACACATTGATTGGTAAAGATGAGAATGTTCTTACCATCACAGGATCATTTAGTTTGGAAAAGACCCTTAAGATCATTGGGGCAACTGTTAACGTAACAGTATCAGGCCTTCAGCACATATCCATTGTGCCATCAGTGCACACAACTCAGCATCAGGTAGCTACACTTCATGGTGTCTAGCTCTTGCTTGGATTGGGAAGAGCATTCTTCCCTTTTCCCATGGTATAGCTGAGACTAATACTGTAACTTGTATTGATGTTCAACATGTGAAATCCAACAAACCTTCCCTTTGACTAAGAATTATATTTGTGACATAATACACCTACAATATTATGCAAGAAGGAGTCTGGAAATGATCACTTGACACTCAGCCCATATCAAAAGGTATCTTCAATCAAAAACCCCCAAGTGTTAACACCTTCTGAGGTTGTTAACTTCTTCTTTCCAGCAGCCTGCTTAGAGGGGTGCACACATTCACCCTTTGCTTCAAATCAAGTCCTTTGGTTTACTCCTTGTGTTCCCCACTCCCACTTCTGACCTTACCTTACGATCAATAGAGTTCAAGTTTAGGGAATACTATCAGAGCCATGACTGCAACCTCTAACATTACAATCTATAGGGCTGCTGAGAGCATTAGAACATCCAGGATAAATTAATTCAGTGTAAGTAAAAGCTTTGAAGCTAGGAGCATCACCAGGGTTTTGAAGCTTAAGCCCTATTTAGATTACTTGATTAAAGTAGGTCCAAAGCTTCACCAATCAATATATTTTGCTTAGGAGCAGTGTTGATACAGAAGCATATTTAATAGGATCTGCAGTACCCCACCCAGAAGTTGCTTCATTAGAGCAAAATGAGAAAATGTGCATGGGCGGAGAGGGGCAAAATCACTGCCCTGTGTTTGTGAGTGCCTGTGAAGATTATTTGCAGCTGTGGTACAGAATAGCCTGTATAAAGAAAAGGGGAGAAGGGAATTGACAAGAAAATTACAGGCTTGGAAAAGAAGTAACTGAATCTTCTATTAGTTTAAAATTGTAAAGAATGACCAAATGTAAATAGACATACCTGCAGCCATGCATTGTTAAAGGGACAGCCCTGCTTTTGGCCCCTTTAATTTGTCCTGCAAGCTCCAGTGGCACCAGAACCATTAGTCTGGTTACCTGGATGGCATCATTTCTGGCAAGATTACCAGAATTGCATCTGTGGGCCAATATTGACAAAATGACAATTATTTGTACTAAAATTAGGAAAACTTAATCCTGACCAGTAGGCCATGGTTGACAAAAGCCAAAAATACAATCAGCTCACAATTTTTTTTCTCACCTGACAATATGAACATGCAACAGGTAAAACAGGTAATGTGGAAGAGCACAGATTCAGTTCTGCTCCTCTTGGAGCAGGTTAGTTACACACCTGCAGGGCTACTGGGTGCCAAACCACAGCTTCCAGACCAGCCCCGGGGAGGGAGTGGGAACAGGCTGTTGCTTGTATCCCAGTGGAAAACATAATCCATTTAGATTTCTAATTGGGCTTGATTGGACATTTAAGCAACTTTTTTGCAGTACCAATTTAAATGAATTAGTTATATTTTCCAACCTACTGGACAGATCAGACAAGCAAATTGTGTGCCACCTTCAGAGCACAGTGCCCCATCTGCAAAAAAAATGCCTGAGTCCTGTAGGCAGCCTCAACTAAGGAGCCCTAAGGAGCCTCAACTCTGTGCCATGAAGCCAAGCTGCTCCCCAGGAGTCAGGGAGATCTCCAGCCCCACAGTACCTGAGCAAGGTGAGCAAGGCAAACCTGCAGACAGTAGCCAGATTATACTCAGAATTCAGATAGTATCAGGCAACACTGTGCTTATAAGGCAGCTCCAAAATCTTGCTGGGAAGTCAGTCAGTAGATCAGAGCCATGTTCAGTGAGGTAACCAGGGCTGGATACAGCACAGTGATTGCTGTGCAGGTCCCCAGTGACCAGGCAGGTGTGTGGTCAAGCTGGGAAGTCAGTCTGCTGCTCAGGGTCCGGATCAACAGGATCCTTGGCACAGGCACAACTCTGCCTGAGCTGGAGACTGATACTTCTGTAGCATCACTCAGACACAGACTGACAGCCCAGGGCTCAGCTGAAATGAGGCTCCTGAGTCCACAGGCAGGTGTAGGTAGAGACCCCAGATGAGGCAGGCCAGGCCCATTAAGGTGCCCTGACATTAATCTGATTGTACAAGAAAAACATTTGCATTTTTATTTCAGCAAGAACCTGTTTGGAGCTGCTGTTTGTCCATGTCACGGAAATAAACATATGCCAGAAAAGCTACAAAGAGAATTAAATGAGTATGCCAGGAGACTTTTATGTTTGAAAAGGATTTTGCCCTGAACTATCCACCCCTGCACAGCTGGGATGTGCTGATGTGTCCCCTGAGTAGTTCATTTGGCACCAACCACCTTAGGTACCTGCAGCTGAGGTCCCACCAAGCAGTCTCTTGCCCTCCCCACAGCCTGAGTGGCATTAGCTCTGACAGGCTGAAGGTTTTCCTCATCAGTTTCACCATCTGCCCACACTCCTCTGACACGTAACTAACTTCTACATCCAGACTCCGGGTTACAGAGTTCCAGTGCAAGAGAAAACACAAGGCTTTATTGCCAGAGGTGACTAAAACTCAGCTAAATGAGCTGTGTATTTTTAAAATAAGTTATTTTTTTACAATAAATCCACTCAGTATTTGCTTTTGTGACAGCCAGAGAGCCAGACAAAAATTTGCAGTTTTAAAGTTCAAATTGAAAGACAGACAGGCAGTGAGATGACTTGGATAATTTAGGGATTGGGAATGGGGTCTTTTTTATGAGTCCATACATCAGCAGCAGACTGAGGAGATATAACACAGCAATCTGGTAAGATTCACTGGTAAGGAGATGCAAACAAAACACTCTGGCCCAGATAAAAAAGTTGCCAGTGTAAGACCCTCTCAGCTTATTATCCTGTCCCTAGGCAGCCCCTTTGCATCCCTGCTCATGCTGCAGCTCCAGCTCTGTTTAACTCCCTATGCAGGTGTGGACTGAGCCTTTGCCCCAGAATTCTGGTGCTTACTCGCAAGAAGAATTTCTGTCTTGGTGACAAACCCCTTCCCTGTGGCAGCCTGAGTTGTGCTGAGGCTTTTTCTCCCTCCTAACCCTAACCTCAACATTAGGAGCGGGCTAAGTCTTCTCTGGCAAACCCTGGCTGTGCCCCAGTGAGCAAAACTTCTGAGGGGCTAATCCTTCTGGCAACCCACCCTCTCCCATGGCAGCCACTTTCAAGCTTCTCATTTTGTCTCAAAATCTGTATGTTAAAGTAACATGTCTTCTGTCTAAAATGAAATATGTTTGTCTTTTTATTTTTATACACATCAGACAGTTCTCTTCATAGCAAGCTCTCATGTATTTTAGTGGCATTCACAGTCTGCATGAATAAACAACTGGAGGCACTTGAAGGGATACAAGCTCTGTCTGCCTTTGTCTGCCAAATAATCTTTTCTTCTGTCCCTGAACCCTGAACAAGAAATTATTATCATTCTACCTTGCAAACACAGCCAGGCACTAGTTATTACTTAGTTGTTTCAAGATGAATTGTTTAAAAAAAATTTAAGTCTCACAGCTTTTGAAAATATTAATCTTTTTTTGTGGCCCCTGGCACTTAGCCCTCACATAGGCCACCCAAAGAGGCTAGAGCACCTGGCTGCCCATGGCTGCCTGGCCATGCCCAGCCATGAGTGAGACTCAGCAGTGACCTGTCCTACAGAGAGGGGTCCCCACGTGTTCCCTCTGCCCCTGGGAGCAGCCCTGTCGGTGGAGATGATATTGCCAGGGCAATGGAGTGACTGATTTGCTTCCAGTAAGACACATTGTCACAGGCTATTAATTTTACTGCAGCCTCATTGGAAGGGAGTGGTAAAGCAGCGGGGCAAGCAAACAGCTCCTGTCAGCGTGGGAGTACTAAATGCACAAACAATTAGGCTTCTAGTTCACCAAATCTCAGTGCCCCCCGACCTCACATTTGTTTACTCTCCAGTTTACTAAAGCAAAGGCAATGCCTGTGTAAGGTGAGAGCTGTTTCAGAGGTCAGATGCTGCTGGCTTAAGTCATGGAGTCTGTTTGCAAATAGCTGTTTTTAAAACAGAGATAATAAAAATGGTGAAAGGCCCTTAGTACCCAGATTTTGTGTTGTGGGCAGCCAGTCTGCCAACACCTAGGATTGCCAAAAACAAAGCAAAGCAGGATAGTGAGGAAGAAGAAGGGAGGATGGAGACATGACTTTTCAGCAGGAGAGGTGTATCCTGATATGGTACCTGGGAGCTGGTCGATAATTCTCTCCCAAGCCATTCAAGTCCTCCACCCATCCCACAGAAGTAATGGCCCTCAGCCTGAGATTCAGCAAATCCTCCAGGCAGTTTTTTAGTGTCATTTCACCTTGGTACCTGGGTGCACAAGTCACACAGGGCAGCTGGGCACATGGTGAGGAGCAGACACAGAGCTGGGACAGCTGGAGCTGTGGCACAGAACAGGCAGCCACAATGCTCTGGAGTGGGCAAAACACTTTAAAAGGTGCTGAGAGAGAAGTCCCTCATAAAGGAAAAAGTGTTAACAGAGACAAAGCCACACTGACTTCCTATATCAGATGCTGAGCACGTGCTTCTCACAGGGATTCTCCCCAGCCCTTTCCCTATGTAGAACTCCTTTATGCCTCAGGTAGCACCAGAAGTCTCCCGTGCTGTCATCTCTTACTTCTCAGCAGAGAGAAGGAGCTTTCCTTTCCTTGCAGGAGCTTTGCTTTCCATTGTCTTTTTTTCCCTGTCCCCCTACCCTGCTTGCAAAGCCCAAAATGGCTGACTGAATGCTGTTTGCAGCCTTGCAGGCAACATTCCCCAAATCCATTTGTTTTGGCATGGTGGATCACCCATTAGATCTCACTGCAGTGGCTCCTTACTGCTGTGCCAGGAGCAGACAGCAGGCACTGGCCACAAGGAGCAGGAGCTGTGGCTCTCCTCCTGATGGATGATCTGCTTCTTACAGTGGTGTAACAGGCAAAGCCAGCTGTATTTGATTACACCCCAGGTAGCGTGGCTTCTGTGACTGAGATGGTGAATGAACCAGGTTGGAATAAGCAAGTCTATTAATTAGTATGCTGATAGCTGAATAAAGCTATTTTTAAAACCACTGAACAGCACTGCACTTTACTATGATTGCAGAGATTATGTAAGAAGATGATTAAAACCAGGTCCCTGCATCACAGGCTGATCCGTGTTTTAGAGATGAAAAAACAAAGCTGCAAAGGAATGAGAGGAGACTGTACTATTTTAAAGGGTTCTCTGCCTGCCCTAATTAAGGGCAAAGGAGCTATGTCATCAATATTTTCATTGTCATTCTAACTCATCCTACTTTTCCTATCATATTTTGCTAATAAGCCATTTATTTTTTACGGCTGGGTTTGTACATACGGAAATGTCATCTCAGGAGGGATCTGCTGCATCATCCCACAATACATGGCCATTTTACAGGGTGTCCCTGATGCACAGCTTTTGCCTCCTATGGTGCACCTACCAGGAGTGTTTTCCTCCTATTTGCTGATGTACTACCACTCATTAAGAAAAACAGGAAAAGTAAAATGTGGGCATTACCTTTGTGTACTGTCTAACAGATTGAAAACAGACAGATAAGGAGAAGTTGTATCTCAGCAGCAGGAAGATGCTGCATTTCAGGACCAAGCTACCAAAAAATATGTTGTTTTCAATGACAGTTATTTGGGAAAAGCCTCTAGAAACTGATTGTCATTAAAGACCTGGAGAGAACATTGCTTATGATGATAAGCAGAGATTTAAAAATTTTGTTTACAGTCTCCTGCACTGTAATGCTCAGATTGCTGTATATACACAATCATTATTTGATTCCTTACACCACAATGAATAGCAGCTTTGCTGATCAAATATAAAGTGGCAACCAATCCTAATGCAAATAGAAATATAAACAAACCCTGCAGATTTATAGCCAATAAAAATTATGTCAAACAGTATATGATGAAAAGCAGAGTGTATGCTTGTTATTAAGTCCGACAGATGTTTGCTATAGAGTGTTTTCCATGAAGTTTCTCACCATTGTTAATCATCTGTACTTTATGATGAAGTTTAAAAACCCCTTTAATTATCTTACATGGATTGAATATGTCCACTCAAAGTATTGCACTGTGTTAAAGTTGAAGATTTATTCCTTTATAATATTTCTCTAAGAAGCAGGCATCACAGAATCAATTGTCACTTCATTCCCTGGCATAACACAAGATCTGGAGCACCCAGAACAAAGCCTTTTGTTGTTATTTACATTCTCTTCTTTCTTTCTGGGCAACTTCCCCAGCAGGGTGCATTATGCCAGCACAAGGGTCCAATGCCACCCTTCACAGGGAGTCTGCAGCACCAGACGCTGTTGTGTGAGGACAGGAATTTAGCATGGAGGCCGCACCACCGTGGGCATTTTGTGTGTAACCATTTTGTGCGACACACCCATCGAGTGCCCGCGCTTGCTAAGATGAATTGTTTGCCTGGGGCCGTGTTTTCCCGGGGCCGTGTTTTCTTTCCCTCAAGTGCCCTGAGCTCCGTCTGCCTTGTCCGTTCGTCCCCGGGGCTCGCAGCGCTGCCGCAGCTGCTGAAGGAGCACGGGGATGTCTGTGCAGGGCAGGCCGGGGATGTCTGCGTGGGGCAGGCCGGGGATGCCTGTGCAGGCCAGGCTGGGGATGTCTGTGCAGGGCAGGCCGGGGATGTCTGTGCAGGGCAGGCCGGGGATGTCTGTGCGGGGCAGGCCGGGGATGTCTGCTCGGGCCAGGCCGGGGATGTCTGCTCGGGCCAGGCCGGGGATGTCTGTGCAGGCCAGGCCGGGGATGTCTGTGCGGGGCAGGCTGGGGATGTCTGCTCGGGCCAGGCCGGGGATGTCTGTGCAGGCCAGGCCGGGGATGTCTGTGCGGGGCAGGCCAGGGATGTCTGCTCGGGCCAGGCTGGGGATGTCTGTGCAGGGAAGGCCGGGGATGTCTGCGCGGGGAAGGCCTCACATCCACAGCCTCGCTGATGAGCCATGCCCAGCCTGGGCTGCCTGGGCTCTTTGGACCTCTGCAGCCAAAATTTGCAGTGTAAAAGCTCATAGGCCTCATGTGGCTCACATCACACACAGGAGCCCTGCCATCCCATTCTGCCTAGGGACTGCTGAAGGGAAGACATGTAAGGGCTGGGAGGACAGAGGCAGCTGGGTGCCCACACCAAGGGTGGGAACCTTAGCCATGGGGGTTCTTCTGCCCATGCAGCCCCTGAGGGCTCTCCCAGAGCGCTGCCATGGCACCTGCCCCTCTGTGTTCCTCTGGGCCTGTTCAGCAGGCTGAACACCACGATGGCTGAGGTGCTGAGGGACTGAGGTGCTGCAGTGGCCGGGGGAGATGAGCTTTCAGCACAGGGGTGGCAGCATCACCCGTGTGGCAGTTGGCCAGGAGTGGCTCACAACTGGTTTAAGCCCACTGAAGGCTGAGGTCAGCAAAAAGGGAAGACCAAGCCACTGAGTGCCACTGCTGCAGGCAGTCAGAGTACGGGGAGTGCTCCTCCTCAGATGTATTTTACAAAGGAACCAGCACACAGAGGGCTGTTGGAGACCCACTTGAGATCAGAAGGCATCTGTGTGCTTCTGAGGAACCCACATCAGGGCAGGAATTCCTGGAGTGGCTGCAGGCAGTGCATGCTGGAGCAGGGACAACCCTGAAGAAAGAGCAGCAGGAAGACCTGCTATATAAATCACTTTGCCTGCCCGTGCTGCCCCAGTGCTTGCCAGAGGCATTTTGACAAATCGAGCACAACACATGGTGCAAATAAGGGTGTTGAGTCTGGAGAGGAGGTAGGACAGGTGTTTATGCAGTGTCTGATTGTTTAAATTGCAGTTGCACGGGAAGTTGGTAGCACAGCTGGCATTCAGCACATCTCTTATAGCATGCCTAGCTAAATGGCTTAAGACCCTTTTGCAATGCCCTGTGCTGAAACAAGTCCAGGACCAGGCTCTTGGCAAACTTGCTGGCTTGTACATGAAGGCTAAAACATGTCCTGTGGAGGCTGCAGGTCTCCTTTCTCTGCTACACACATCACCATGGATCCATCTGCTGTCTGCTACGTGATCCTTGCCTAACTGGAGGCAGAAGGGAGGGGGGATCCATTAGAGGAAATGGTTCAGAGCACAGTTAAGAGGTTCTGCCTTCTCATCTGTCAACTCTCATCTCCCTCCTTGGCCAAGTTTTTTCTCTCCTTGTTCAATTGCAGCAGCAGTGGGCACCTAGGATTGGTTACAAACAAACTTTTCCAGGCAATGCATGGAAGTAGCAATTGCCTGGACAGATATTGAGCTTGGGCACTTTTATGCTCTTTTGTGTGAATCTCAGACATTTGCTGCTTCTGCTCCACTTTCTCCCGGGATGTTCATATCCATCTTGTCCCTCAGACAGTGCAGCAGTCTCCCATATCAGCCAGTCTGGATGGCATCAAAACAAGACAGGGGGAGACTCTTAGGTCAGCTGAGTTCCAGCTTCAGCAGCCATACATTCTCATTACATGGCTGAGAAACCACCCGCTCTGCCTCAGCAGCGCTTCAAACCAGCTGTGAGAAAGTTTGATGGAAGAACTGAGGGGCTTTCTTTCTTCTCAGTGCTTTTCAAAGTTAACCTATGGATATTTAGGGCTGTTAACAGAACACTTTCGAAAACATGGGGTCTGAGGAATGCTGTGACTTTTAAGATTGTACTATTCCGTTTAATTTTAATTGGAGAAAGCTATGAGACCATTACAATTTTTTTATACTCCTTATTATTCATTCTCTGAAGAGAGTCCTTTTGCACTGTTTTCTTCAACCCTAGACTTAGGTGGAAGGATTGATGCACAGATTACAAAGGTATGTTTTTTAGGATGTTATATATATGCCATTAGACATTTTATTACTGGATCTCTTCTGATTGTTGCTAACTAAGAAAAAACCCCAACAACAACAAACAAAAAACCAAAGCAAAACAAAACAAAAAAACCCCAAAAACCAAAAAACCACAAAAACCAAAATCCAAACCAAAAACAATTCCCAATGAAAACAGCTTCTCTGGGCTGCAAAACTGATGAAAAAGGAAGATCAGATCCTAAGTTATCCATTCAGTACGTCTAGCCATTTGCACATGACAGCAAATTAACATGAGCTGGTATCTACAGCAGTGAAGATCCAGGTAACATCCCACAAGGCCCAGGACTACTTAATAATGAAAGAATTAATTTGTTAAAAAAAAAAACCTAAAACCACAAACAAAACAACCACTGTTGTTCTGTCTTAATATGTGGGCATATTCTGAAACTAATATTCACACAAATACAATTGTTCAATTGATGCAACTCAGTAATTTTTATTGCAACTGGAAGACAATACATCACAGAAACTTTATGGTAGGTTTTGGGAAAGTGTTATTTACAATAATAATTGATGAAATAGTTTGTCTTTGGCAATATGATTACACATCAAGAAAATGTAAAATGCAAGTATGCCTCTAAATCAACAATTTCATATTTCCTAAAGATCAGCTGATTGCACTTGCCTTCGGACTGCTCATTTAGGTAAACACAAATACAACTTAACATCACTGTCCATTCCCCGCCACAGTTCGTATTTCAATATTGATGAAATTGGCAGTTTCAGACGCCAAGTACAGGAAAAAAAATTGGCTTATCACTGTACTAAATTAACTTATTGGCCAGTTAAGGTCCTGTGACCCTTAAGCATTGATACTAAATCTCTTGGTCTTTTGATTGCTTTATCACTTTTTCTGTAAAACAAAATACTTCAGAAATTACAGATCAGAGTATAAAAAAATGTACAAGTTCATAATGCTTTTCATACACACACAAATCATTCCCCCCAACATTTTACATCATGGCAGTTTTAAGTAGTGAGTGTGAATGATGCAGGCATGGAACTGGTTATCAGATAACAGGTATGACTTTCAATTGCTGTCCCACACACATACTCAGGAAATGTACAATGCTCTAGTAACTTAAAAATGTACTCAAGTTCAATGTCATCTAAACAAAAAAAAAGAAGGTCTTGGGATTTCAGGCCAGAGTAAACAAATGAAAAAGATTCCCATTTTAGATTGTCAGCCATTCCAGAGTCCAGCATGTAGTTTCAGTATTCGGTAAAATCCCTTCTAGCACTAAAGGCCAGCACAAGTTGTCATTTATCCCTTAAACCCTTGGATGATGAGCTCCTGTAACTGCTGGCCTGATCCAAAGCCTCACGAAATCCACTGAAAATAAAAAAGTGAAACAAAACCCTCTTCCACTGATTGTGAAAGGATGTTACATCAGGCTGATATTCCCCTCTTTGCAAAAAGAAATGTGATACAGTAGAAAAACCATTATATAGCTTCAGATAAATATACCTTGTTTTCAATGCTAAAACAAAACCCAAACTCCCCAAACCAGGAAAGGCTACTTATTAGAACAACTCAAAAGTGACCTTTAAATCATTTCTGGTTTTAAATGTATACCAGCAAAATACAGCACCATAGACACATTAGGTTGAGACTTTTTTTTGGTCAGTGAAGCTAGTACTTGTTTGCTGAACTGTGGAAGAATTATAAGGTCATGTACATGATCAAAGATAAAGCAACCCAGCTGACAAGTCTCTGCTTAATTCAAGAATAACCAGTACTAAAAATAAAAATGCAAAAAAAAAAAAAATCCCTAATAAACCACCATCAATTAATACTTTCTAAATAAAAGGGGATTAACAGATGAATTTACAAATGTATGCAGATTTATACAGAACACTGAATGTTGTGTGTAAATCCTTATAAACTTCATCTCAAAACAGAAACACACAAAATGTATAGTTTGACTTATACATCCCATTTCAAAGGAAAAGAGACATCATTACAACTTGGTAACTGTGCTAATTGCAATATAAATCCAACAGAAATTCAGAGTTTGGCAGGTAACTAAGAGGGTTATCACTTAGGTTATATAGCAAAGTGTTGATGTATATTACATAGAGTAGTATAAATAATAAAAAAGTATTATTTAAATTAGATCACAGTGCTGCATTATGTGCATAACAGTGTTTGATATATTACTGGAGGGCTGTGAAGAACACTACTAAAACTTAACTGGTCAGACGTCAACACTGATACTCTGTTACAATCAGGAGGATGTATGGTTCAAATGCTCTTCTGGTGGCAAAGTTAAGAAAATGTTTCAAAGTATTTCCTATAAAATATGCCAATGAGCTATTCAGGCAGTAGTGATGTGCCTGAAGGAGCTGGGTTTGCATTCTCCAGGAAGTGAAGTAAATTGCATTGGAAATGCATTTTCTCAGTAGTTTTATTCTGATCCTGGAGCACAGGAGAGTAATGTTTTCAAAAATGCCTAGGGTCAGATTAAAGCAAAAATTGTAATAACAATAATAATAATCGTGAAATGGTAAAGGCTTTCAGGAGCACTTGGGTGTCTATAGCTCCACTAACTGCAAAGGAGACCAGACACCTTGAAGTTCTAGAAAACCTCAGATTGTGCACTCTCAGACCCAGAGTGTGATTCTTGGTGTGTCCTGTGCAAGGCCAAGAGTCGGATGGGTCCCTTCCAACTCAACATATTTTATGATTCTATGATCTACATCTTTAGATGGATTGGGATAGGAGCCCAAATGTCAGTGAAAATAAATTACCACTACTAAGAAACCAGGACAAAGTGTTGTTTTGGTAATTTTATCCGTGGTGCCATTTGGTGCACAATTTAGGATTTCATTCTCTGCTAAAGTATGTCGATGTATCTCTACCTCACTCCAGTGAAGAATGCAGCCTCCAGCTTTTTTCTGTATCTTTTCCACAAGTAGGCAGTAATTCAGCTGAACACTGGGAGCCAATGCATCTCCTTTGGGATTCCCTTCTCCCATTAAGGTAAGAGAGGAACCAGAAGATGAACCTCAACTCAACTGCTGGAGAGAAGAGAACAGTCTCAGGACAGTTCTCTAGTCCTACAGGGCACACCTCCTCACTCCCACATTCAGCTTTTCAGCTGTAAAGCCCTGTGATCTTTGTAGAACTACTGCCAGTTTTGCCAGGAGAAGATCAGAAGCAGACTGCTTTCAGAAACAGCTATGGGGTGATACATTTAAGCTGTTCAAAACCTGTGCTTGCATCTTTAAATGCAAGCAGAATCTGCACCAAAATGCAGTAGGACATCCAACTGCTTGCGGAATGCAAGCACGATCAGCAGATTTCACCTCCCTGGAGATGCTGGTGAAATCTGCTTATGGCATTAGCTCTGGCCTGCAAGAGCTTCTTGCTGCAAAAGGCATATTCCAAAGGAACTCGCCATGAAGTCCAGCAACCCCTACAATTCATGCCCGTGTGAAACTCACCACTGAACACTTGCTGACCTCGCCCCCACCTGTCTTGGAGAAACACTAATTTGGCAATACTTAGAGTGAGAAGAAGGGGAAGTTAGAGATTTGACAACTTCTCACCCCAAAATGGCTTAGAAGGAAAGCAAACAAGCAAAACCACACCACCTCCTATCTGGCAAGTGAGAGAGTTTGTAATACAGTGCAATTACCAGTCCATTTTGACATCATTCAGTTGAAGTAAAGACAACTCGATTAAAAGCTGACATCGTATTTCTTGGAAAACAAATCAATTTCAGTTCTTACACAAAAAAAAAGAGAACTTCTCTGATGGAGTAGAACCAGTTCTGACAAAGTTGCCATTGTCAGCCAAGCACAAATATGATTTAAAAGGTGACTCCTAAATACTTTATACAATCCAAATTACGTACTTCTCATCAACAGTCAGAGTAGGCATCAATAAGGACAAGTTGTTTTTAAACACCAGAAATAATCCATTGATGGCAGCCCAAACTGCTGGTTCCTGAACATAACTTTGTAAAATCCTACCAAAAAATACCTTCCTAGCAGATCAGACTAGGAGAAACAAATTTTATATGAAAATAGATGCTTGCCAACATTTTAGGTTTACCAGGAAGTATATAGAGAACTTGTTGAAGTCTTAGATAGGTGTTATACATATATCTGTATATATATCTGTATAAAGTTAACCTGCCTAATTAGATATTTATGCAAAACGACTGTTTTCTAAGATGAGTAATACTAGTGGTAATTATATATTTAGCCACCAAGAGTCCACATTAATGAATGGTACTTGTTGTTCAGCAGATACTGATCTCATTTGCACTGACACACTGCAATCAGAGAAGTTGCTCTGGAATTAGTGTTGTGGACAGAATCTGGCCACTGGCACACAAACACATTGCTTTCCCTGGAGGACAGAGATGGCTGAGCCATGGTTTGTATTTTCTGCCACTAGATTTTTCAGTGCTGTTTTTGGTAAATATTAAGCCACTCCCGAGCTGATACAACTAATAAGCAAAGGTGGTGGCAGGATGATGCTGTAGTATCTTCTATTTCAAATGACTCTCCCAGAGGTCTGTAAAAGATGAAGACCAAGTTCTCCTGTACAGAGTTGTGTGCTTCACCGCCTACAGACTTTGGCTGTAGAGAGCATGGACCTGGGAAGAAGCAGATTATCCCAGT